>CAXITT010000248.1:676565-687141 GCA_964033795.1 Lymnaea stagnalis
TCCCACCCTGATGAGGGAAAAAGAAAAGAAGACGACCCACTCCCAAATGATAAATCCCACCCTGATGAGGGAAAAAGAAAAGAAGACGACCCACTCCCCAATGATAAATCCCACCCTGATGAGGGAAAAAGAAAAGAAGACGACCCACTCCCAAATGATAAATCCCACCCTGATGAGGGAAAAAGAAAAGAAGACGACCCACTCCCCAATGATAAATCCCACCCTGATGAGGGAAATAGAAAAAAACTCTCCGAAAAGAAAAAAAAACACCCTGGGGGTGGAAAGAAATAAGATCCACCCTACCGGGGAGGGAGAATAATTCTCACCCTGACGGGACGGGGGGAAAGACCCAATCTACGGGTAAGGGTTGGGGGGGGGTATAAATGTAGCACAAGTTTCATGGCGGTCGCTAGGGACAACTGATAACGACAGATAAGCACAAGAGTTTAAGGTCAACCAATGTCGGGAGCCAACGCCCATTGGCCTTCCTGTAAGGGGACCGTTCGTCAAGCCAGTTTTATGTAACATTACAAAGAGAATTTTCAAATGATATTGGTATTAGCCAATGACAGGCGCGGCAACTCTTTTTAGCTCGTTTGCCATTTTATAAATCACCTCTTCTTAGGAAAGTTTTAGGAGATGCAAGTCTGAACCCAGTGACCACAAGTCTGACATCAAATCTGGAGTGAATTAGTTGACTATTACACATCCCAAATATGATACTTCAAATTGAAATAAACTCAAGAGGAAAATTTGCCATGTTTCAAAAAAAAAAATTTAAAAGAACAATTTTATGGTTTTATCTCTTATCGTGCTGCTTACATCAACAATGAAATATCGATACATTGATTCAGTTACTTTGATAACATTAAAAGCATCGCTACTTTATGCAAAAATAGGAACAAAATCACACAGAAACTCAAAGTTTGAACAAGATTTTGAGCTTCTGATCATTAAGATAATAATGTTTTCACAATGCTATGAAGTAAAATTCTATGTCAAAATATTGCGAGAGATGGTCAAGAGATTGAAAGACCGCAAAAATGACCACTTCACGTTACCGTCAAAACGCAATTTTGTTTATTGTAATTGTTGAAGATGTAAAGTTTTTTAATTATTTGTTTTATTTCCTTGCTTAATTACCCCCATATAGTGGTCACCATCACTTTTCCCGGTCATTTACTACACTTTCCGGTGTTCTGATACACTTCCGGTGATTTACTATAATTTCCGGTATTCACTTTACTTTCCGGTCATTCTCTAAACTTCCGGTCGTTCACTATAATTTCCGATTTTTCCTTGCACTTTCTTGTCATTTAATACACTGTCCGGTAATTCACTAAATTTTCCAGTAATTCACTACACTTTCCCGTCATTCACTATTAGTTCCGGTCACTCACAAAATTTCCATTCCTTAGCTGAAAAAAATCTAATTATAAAATCAATGCTTAAAACATGGATGCAAGCTGTTGTGTGATAAAAGAAACACATACGATAGCGATATACACATTTAAAAATGAAAACTAACCAATGTTCACGCTAATGATAAAGAGTACTAATGAGTAAGCATAACTGTCGCCGAACGAGATCAATGTCTATAATTCTAATAATTTGTTGAAATAGTTCTTGCTACATATATTAACCCATGTGCTGCCTATAAAATAATGTGTAAAAAGTAGTAACAGAGTAATTTAAACACATTTCCATTTATTTGGATCAATAATCAAATTGCATCAAAAATAGAAAATTTGTTTTTATATTGTCTATTTCTTTATTAAAAATTGTACCACTTTGAGAACCACGTATCAAGTTGATAAATAATTCGTGTTTGCAAATGAGCAATGCAATCGATCACAATGAAAGCTTCCATCAGAGTTTTTTTTTTTTTTTCAAGAAAGCAGAATGGTTTGTCATTCATTCTTAATGCCCCAACTGTTGTGGTCTTTCACAAAATCAGCGTCACTGGCTCATTGAAAGTGTGCCATCACGTGACATTTCCAGGGCGTTACAGAGAGCCAAACAATCACTGTGTTTTTGTACGCTGTGTGGTGACCTGTACGTACTCGGCACGAACTATTTGAAGAAAGATGTTATTGTAACACTTAACACAGTTTGGATGATACATCACACCCTCTTCATCACCGATACTTGGGATCGGCCCGTTAGGGACGAATTCTTTCTCTCAGGTCCTTGACAGAACGATATCAAATTTCTTGTTTTCTTCCCCAATCTGTACGACTTTACCAGCGTGCTCCCCCAGAAGTCACAAATCTTAATTAGAACTAATACGTTTTTGATGTGACTAAAAAAAAAGTTCACTAAATAGGTCATTTTTTTTTTTTGTTCACTATTGAAATAATTTAGTGTTGATGTCTTGTGTTCAAATTGTTTTATTTATGTGCTGAAAATGTACGATGCAATTTAAAAACAAAATCCATTTGGTTTGATCAATAAAAGAATCTTATCTTATCTCATCTTATAACAGCAAGTTGTTGTACAGTCACGGCAAGCAATACAACTTGAAGTTTAAGTATCAAGACACAAACATCAAAAGAAGACACCCGTGTCCCGCTTCAGGTTATTCAATCCGTGCGATAAACTCGAGCTCTAGTCTGTGCCTTGGTGTTGATGCCCCAACACTTCCAATTCATCAAGGCTGGCTTGCAGCGTATCGACTTGTTGTCGAGCTACGAGTTCTTCCAGTTTGTTTATATCTTTGTTATTTGCCAATCTCCCTTTGATGCATTTAAATAAATCAGCAACAACATGAACAGCGAGGCGTTCTTTGAGACATTTCATCGTAGAGGCTTCAACAAATAGACAAAAACTGAACTGAAGCAGAAAATAACGAAATGTCGCCCCTGGGACTGGCGCAGATCAGTTACGGAGCGCGATACTAGGAGTACAGAGACAATGGTTTGTTGTAATGGTATTGTTATGGTATCGGTGTAAGGGTATTGTTGTAAGGGTATAGTGTTAAAGGTAATTTTTGGGTTGTTTGGTTTGCTGACGAAGGCTTCCTGCAGACACGTTCGTTGTTTTGATGTGTTCCTTTTTTCAGGTTTAACCCTACCTTGTTTTACTCATTTTATATTGTGCTAACCAGATTGCAGTCTCTCCCCTCATTACCCTGGTGTAGAGCCTCAGTCTTTGTCGTGCTAATGGTGAAACCAAGTTTGTGCTGACACTTGAGAAATTACTAACACTGCTTTGTATATTCGCTTCTGATCCAGCGTTTAGGTCACAATCGATGGCATACATGAAGTACCTGGTGATGGCTGGGAAATCACATCTTGAGATTAAATAGGCAACAATCAGTTCATTATCTGAAACTAAATTCTAAAGTACTAATAATACAGTTGTATTTAGTATAGTGGTAATGGTATTGTGGTAATGGTAAAGTGGTATTTGTATAGTGGTAATGATATAGTTGTTATGCTTCAGTGGTAATAATATAGGGGTAAAGTAACAGGGAAATGCTTTAGGGGTAACGCTTTAGTGGTAATATTTGACTGTCAATAGTGTTGCTAACCTGATAATTACACAAACAGTTCAACATAACGGGAATCTTTCTATCAGTTACTTATAAATTATAACAATTTTAAATTGAATTGAAAAGATTCCATTGTCTACTTAAATATTAAATTTTGTGAGGCTGTATGTGCACTAATGACTTGAAGACATACGGAGACAAGTGGGACGAACTGAGTGGTTGTCTTGCATCATACACTAGTGATTAGTGGGATGTACTGAGTGGTTGGCCCGTATGATACACTAGTGACTAGTGCGACGTACGTGATGGTTATGCTGTATGATATGACACTAGTGATTAGAGGGACGTACCATGTGGTCGTCCTGTATGATACACTAGTGGCTAGTGGGACGTACAGCGTGGTTATGCTGCATTATACACTAGTGACTAGTGCGAAGTACGTAGTGGTTGTCCTGTATGATACACTAGTGAATAGTTGGACGTACTGAGTAGTTGTCCTGTATGATACACTATTGAATAGTTGGCGGTACAGAGTGGTTATCCTGCATCATATACTAGTGACTAGTGCGACGTACGAAGTGGTTGTCCTGTATGATACACTAGTTGCTAGTGGGCTTAAGATAAATCCATATTGATGTACTGGGAAACTGTCCAAAAAGCCATAAGCAAAAGCCATCATCATCTCCGCTTATTGCCCGACAACATAAAAATGGGAGCAGATTTTGTTCCGTTAAATTTTTATCGAAGCTTTTATCTGTGTGAATATAAATAATTTATATCTTAGTTTTTTTGTTTTTTTTTATTTTATCGGCAGCTTGTCCCTTAAAAGCATACACAGTCTGCTACTGCGGTGTCCACTAGATAGATTAATACCAATATCACCCAACATGCATTGCAATAAAGTTTTCAACACCAGAAGTAAGTAGGGTGTGTAATTAATGTTCTTATTTATCTTGTGATTAGTTTTAAAAGATGAAGACTGGTTTCTCTTAGTTTTTAAACTCGCTTGGGTCATTCTATAAATTAAATTAAGATTTGTTTGTGGAAGTGCTTCCTTAGCGACTCAAATAAAATTAAAATATTCTCTTGGTAAGCATTGTTTTCCATTACTGCTTTGGGACTCATTCATGATGGGAAAATACCCCAAAATGTCTTTAAAAAATATTCTTTTAGTACTTAATATTAATACTTTCTTTTATTTCAAACCCAAAAATTAACAATTAAAAACTCTTAAAGATTGCAATATGCAAGAAATTCACTACAAATGTCTATAGCTATGCAGTCACGACTGACAGACGAACTGAACATTTCGCTCAAGATTTTCATTTGAAACTTTCATATAATGCCACTTCAAAAAAAACTGTAGAAGTAGATATTGTCTTGATCAACCTTCCTAGTAAACATCATGCTTTGTTTAACTTACACAACATATTCACATATTGTCTAAATTATGGTGGTTTGTTTAACTTACACACCATTTTCACATTGTCTAAATTATGGATTTTTTTATGATTTGTCACAACGGTAAAATGGGTAATAGAAAATCGACCCCCCCCCCTCGTCCCCCCCTTATTTTCTTCCCTATCCAACAATAAATGAATTCTCATACACGGTATATACTATCTTGTGGTTTCTTTAGAAGTGTTGGGGACAGCCCAATGAATAATTAAGGTTCTAGATACAATGATCTATATTTAGATAAGTGTTTGGAAAAAAAGAGAGAGAAAGCTAGGTTTTAAGAACATACCTTATCACTACACAAATGGACGCCCACATTGTGCGAGCCTTAACTCTGACGAATTCATTAACTCTTGCTTCACAAACCTGACTGTCAAGGGGGGAGGGGGAGTTGTGACAAGAATAAACATCTTACAAATGTAGTTTTTGTTTTGTTATATGGGAGATGCAAGACCGGTGGTTGTATGGGAGGGTCAGATGCGAGGTGGTTGTATGGGAGGGTAGGACGTGGGTTGTTGTTTGGGAGGGGTGGATATGGGTGGTTCTTTGGGAGGGTAGGACGTGGGTGGTTGTATGGGAGGGTAGGACGTGGGTGGTTGTATGGGAGGGTAGGACTTGGGTGGTTGTATGGGAGGGTAGGAAGTGGGTGGTTGTATGGGAGGGTAGGACGTGGGTGGTTGTATGGGAGGTATGATGTGGGTGGTTGTGTGGCACGGTAGGACGTGGGTGGTTGTTTGGGAGGGGAGGATGTGGATGGTGGTGTTGGAGGGTAGGACGTGGGTGGTTGTATGGGAGGGTAGGACGTGGGTGGTTGTATGGGAGGGTAGGACGTGGGTGATTGTTTGGGAGGTATGATGTGGGT
This sequence comes from Lymnaea stagnalis, assembly GCA_964033795.1. NCBI lineage: Eukaryota > Metazoa > Mollusca > Gastropoda > Lymnaeidae > Lymnaea > Lymnaea stagnalis. The sequence goes on from CAXITT010000248.1 coordinate 682,379, forward strand.
GGTTGTGTGGGAGGGTAGGGTGTGGGGTTTGTTGTATGGGATGGTAGGATTTGGATCGTAGTATGGGATGGTAGGATGTTGATGGTTGCATGGCATGGTAGGATGTTGGGTTGTTGTACGGGATGGTAGGATTGGGATCGTTGTATGGGATTGTAGGATGTTGAAGGTTGCATGGGATGGTTGTATGAGAGGAGAGCATATTGGGTTGTTTAATTGGAGGATAGGATATGGGGGGGTACGGGAGGGTATGATGAGGGGAATCCCCACCACGATGCACTGAAATGGGTTATCTCGCTTGTGTTTACATACTCTTTTCAAAATGTCAATCAGTTTGCCTTCGTGCACTTGCCGTGAGTCTGCTGACTGGTTTGGCCGTTCTTGGATATCTTGTGAAAAACACGACACTTATCTCCACCTGGTCTTATCAAGCGAAAGGTAATGAGGTAGCACGATGATAGCAAGCCAAATGTATGTGGAAGCTTTAACTAAAGCAAGCCAAATATATGTGGTAGCGTGAACTATAGCAAGTCAAATGTATGTGGTAGCTTGAACTATAGCAAGCCAAATAAATTTGTTAGCCTGAACTATAGCAAGCCAAATCTATTTGGTAGCCTGAACTATAACACGTCAAAGGTATGTGGTAGTCTGAACGAAAGCAAGCCAAGGTTAAGATGAAGTCTGAACTAGAACATGTGAAAGGTATGTGGTAACCTGAACGATAGCAAGCCAAATCTATATGGTAGTCTAAACTACAACATGTCAAAAGTATGTGGTAGCCTGAACGATAGCAAGGAAAGGTTAAGTGGTAGTCTTAACTACAACATGTCAAAGGTATGTGGTAGCCTGAACGATAGCAAGCCAAATGAATTGGGGTGCCTGGTATATATTTTCAAAAACAATTAATCTTAATTAAAACATCTGGTAAGAAAACGGTTCACTAAGGACCAGGTTTCACAAGACATACTATTTTGATCAGGTGTCTTAAGACAAGTTGAGAACCAGGTGTCTCTAGACACAAGCTCTACACCAGGTTCCACAAGACACACTCTGAGGACCAGGTGTCTCTAGACACAAGCTCTACACCAGGTTCCACAAGACAAACTATGATGACCAGGTGTCTGAAGACAAACGCAGTGTATCAGGGCCATATGAAGGGGGCCTAAATGTTTTTAAATTGTCACTTTCGTTGCAGTACTTTTGTAAGGGGCCTCACTTTCAGACCAGGTCCCAGGCGCCACTTTTCTCCACCGCTGCCCTCTTCATCATATTATAAACATTTTTATAACCTATTTTGTAAAAGAAATTTGAATTGTTATATAGGACTACACATTTTTTTATTTTACTCAACAAAGTGTTTAATTGAACTTGATAATGTTTGCGTGAATGACTAAGAGACCCAAGTGTCAAAGAAACAGCTAAGATGTACAAGTAACTGGTAATGTTTGCTTGACTGATAATGACCAAATTGTCACACACAGAAGAAGACTCTCGAGTCTGGACAACCCAATCAGCCGGTACGGACTGGACCTTGAAAGAATTGTGGACTAATTTTAAGAACATTTTGAATCAGCCATGCGACTCACCTGTGGCGAATTTTAGTCAAACATGTGGAAAAGAAGCTTCGGGTAAGCTAAAACTATAATACAAGTGTGTCATTTTGGGAGTTAGTCATTTAAATGTGCTTAACTTGAATATTAATGTTCAAATTATTTATTGTCTAGTCACTTGTTATGTACACAATAACTCCTTATAGTGAATGACAAATCCTAATAGCGAACAACTCTTTATATCGAACGACAACTATGTATGGTGAATGACAACTCTTTATAGTGAACGACAACTCTTTATAGTGAACGACAACTCTTTATAGTGAACGACAACTCTGTATGGTGAACGACAACTCTTTATAGTGAATGACAACTCCTTATATAGAACGACAACTCTTTATAGTGAACGACAACTCTTTAAAGTGAACGACAACTCTTTATGGTGAACGACAACTCTTTATAGTGAACGACAACTCTTTATAGTGAACGACAACTCTTTATAGTGAATAACAACGCTTTATAGTGAACGACAACTCCTTATATTGAACGAACAGTGCAGCAAAGTATACGCTGGACATGGGCGCGCGCAGGTAGGTGCAAGGAGGGCACTTTCCCCACCCCCCTGGATTGAATGGATAAAATATTTTTTAGACGAAAATAGACAAAAATTTAATAAAGTAAAGAGAAAATAAAGAGAAAGTAACTAAGCTGATGTCCTGTCCGTTCGTTCACCATACAAATACGCTACAGTAAATTAAAAATATATTAAAACATCACTAAAAAACTTTTGACCCTGGAAAGTTTATCGATTCTTTTGCCCCCCCTCCCCCCTAGAAAGTTTTCTGCGGGCGCCCATGACGCTGGGTGAGTGATTATACTGTGTTTTTGTATGAATGTGCGTGTGTGTATGTTTGTGACCGTGTGTGTTTCATTATGAGTGGGTTGGTGGGTGGGCTTTTAAAAATTGTAATTAAAACTTTGAAGATAAACAACACAATACTATTTATTTGTTTGCTATCTTTAGAACCGCGGAAACTCTGAATAAACATTATATACTAGCGAGAACCAGGGGCATGCATTGCAATGCCACTCAAAGAAAAAAGTGTTTGTGTTTAAATAATTACTTTTTTGAAGTAATTTTTAAATAGAAAATAAGTTTTTATTTTTTCCATCTTGTACATACACAAATAAATAAAAAAGTTTTTCGACACGTGAACAAGCCACATCCAGCTGTCCAAGTGAGAAGCATGGATTTTCAAAATGTAGTCCATACACTTGTAGCGATTGATCCACCCATGCAGCAGCTCTGTTTGAAATTATATTTATATAGCTCACAAAATGTTGTTGTTGTTTTATTTAATTAAGCCCCCGGCCCCAAACACCAAAAATTGTAAAATGGTTGGACTAATTCAGAAACCTTATTATTATGTCACACAAACTGAAATATCGCTTGTATTTTATTCAATTCCTTCCACCCATGCAATGGCTATGTGTGAAATTTAAGGCTTATAGCTGCTAAAAGAAAAAAAAAATTAATTTGTTCGCTCGAGTACAAAATTTACCAAAATCTTAGCAGAATCGGATGAATGGTATAGGAAGGCATTAGAAATTATATTTAGCTCATGACAGTATGAAAGAAAAAAAGAAAAAGGCTTTACGCCCAAAACAGAATATTGTAAAATGTGTATAATCATTTAGAAAAATTTACGCACAACACCTCACAAAAGTTTTATCGAAATCGGATCAATGGTAAAGTAGAGCATACGGGCCATATATACATACATTAATTTTATATATGTATAAACATAGTTTACCGAAAAAAAGATAACATTTGCGCAACTACTCAATGAAGCACTCGGTCTACCATCCATCAATCCATCCGTCCATCCATCAATCAATCCATCCGTCCCTCCATTCGTCCGTCTGTCCATTGATCCACACCTCCATCCATCCATCAATTGATCATCCATCGATCCATCCATCAATCCAACCATTGATCCATCCATCCCTTCCTCCCTTCCTCCCTCGATCTATCCCTTCCTCCCTCCATCCCTCCCTCCATCCCTCCCTCCATCCCTCCCTCCATCCCTCCCTCCATCCCTCCCTCCATCCCTCCATCCCTCCCTCCCTCCATCCATCCATCCATCCATCCATCCATCCATCCATCCATCCATCCATCCATCCATCCATCCACCCAACCACCCATCCATTTATCTATCTATCTATCTATCTATCTATCTATCTATCTATCTATCTATCTATCTATCTATCTATCTATCTATCTATCTATCTATCTATCTATCTATCTATCTATCTATCTATCTATCTATCTATCCATCTATCCATCTATCCATCTATCCATCTATCCATCTATCCATCTATCCATCTATCCATCTATCCATCTATCCATCTATCCATCCATCCATCCATCCATCTATCTATCCATCTATCCATCTATCCATCTATCCATCTATCCATCTGTCCATCTGTCCATCTGTCCATCTGTCCATCTGTCCGTCTGTCCGTCTGTCCGTCTGTCCGTCTGTCCGTCTGTCCGTCTGTCCGTCTGTCCGTCTGTCCGTCTGTCCGTCTGTCCGTCTGTCTATCTGTCTATCTATCCGTCTGTCTATCCATCCGTCCGTCCGTCCGTCCGTCCGTTCGTCCGTCCGTCCGTCCGTCCATCCATCCATCCATCCATCCATCCATCCATCCATCCATCCATCCATCCATCCATCCATCTATCATCTTAGAAACTTTTAACCCATTGCTATTTTTAAATTAAATTTTCGCTGGTGTAAAATGAATGGGTTTGATATTCATGGGTATAATTGTGTAAATGTACTTACGTTTTGTTAACGTCATTGATTTTCTTAATTGCTGAAATTAGAATATGGCATCTATTTTAGCCAACTCTAACATCGTTGGATTTAAATGAATTACCATCCACGTAAAATGGTACACACCCTATGTCCTAACCCATCATATATATGTACCTAAGAAGGTTAATTATTTTTCAAATTCAATGTGAGGCGTATCGTATGCTGCCTTGGGCAAATGAAACTATCATATTACTACCCCCCCCCCCCTCCAAGAGTTTTAAAGAAATTACTAAAATCATCAACGGGAATTTAACCCCCTTACCTACACAAAAACAAAATCTTGCATTTCACATACTTTGATCTTATTTGGATGAGAGATAAGTGCAGCAGTGAATGC
>CAXITT010000248.1:687607-760372 GCA_964033795.1 Lymnaea stagnalis
ATATATATATATATATATATATATATATATATATATATATATATATATATATATATATATATATATATATACATATATATATATATACTTTTTTAAACGCAAACAGGCGTTGGAGCTACGAAAGAGTTTATGGGGAAAAGGTGGCGGTGGCCAAAAATGTCTAAGAACCACTGATTTAAACTATAAGCAGGGCTTAACCAAAATACAAGCCTAGCAGGAGGACTTGAAATAGAAGCCAGTTTTTTTTTTCACACATTCACTCTACGCTGTAATAAACAAAGTCGTAAACTTGGTCTAAATAAGATTGACGTTTTCATTGATCGTTATTAATGTCAGATTTTCGAAACAGAGAATGTTTCTATTGAATTTAAAGAGGCCAGCACAATGAAAAGGCTAGCAATCAACGTGGCAACTGGTATTACTGAAACTCCGAAGTTTCCTCATTTAATTTTTATTGTGAATCGTATTACAGATCAGTTATTTTCCAGACGAGCCCATGATATGACTTCGTTTTAGTTACAAGTGGATCATTTCACTAAGCAGTTGGTATGGAGGTTTTCTGGTGTATTATAGAACAAATAGCGCCAGATTTTGTTCTATTTTTTTATGACATTCATCGTCATTATAACTAATTAATTGCTTTAAAAAATAACCAGCGCTTGACAACACATGTTTTATTACAGCCTTATCATTGCACTAAATACAATAAAATGCCCACCATCTCAATGGTCTACTCTTCAGGAGTAAATACAACAAAAGCAAACCATGTCCACGACCGACTATTTGGTAGTAAACACAAAATAAGACCACCATTTTAATGACCGACTATTCAGAAGTAAATACAACATAAGCCCAACATCTTAATGACCAACTATTCAACAGTTAATACAACATAAGCCCACCATCTTAATGACCAACTACTCAACAGTTAATACAACATAAGCCCACCATCTTAATGACCAACTACTCAACAGTTAATACAACATAAGCCCACCATCTCAATGACCAACTACTCAACAGTTAATACAACACAAGTCCACACTCTCAATGACCAACTACTCAACAGTTAATACAACATAAGTCCACACTCTCAATGACCAACTATTCAACAGTTAATACAACATAAGCCCAGCATCTCAATGACAGACTACTCAACAGTTAATACAACATAAGTCCACACTCTCAATGACCAACTATTCAACAGTTAATGCAACATAAGCCCAGCATCTCAATGACCAACTATTCAACAGTTAATACAACATAAGCCCAGCATCTCAATGACCAACTACTCAACAGTTAATACAACATAAGTCCACACTCTCATGGCCGACTTTTCGACTGTCAAACAAAATAACCCCTCCGTCAAATCGTTACTTGTTTTGCAGTAAATATATCATAAACCCACCATCTTAATGACCGATTATTTGCCAGTAAATACAATGGAGGCCTACAATCTCAATAACCCATTATTTGCCAGTAAATACAATGTAAGCCTACAATCTAAATGGTCGACAATGCGCCAGTCAATACAACATAAGCCCACCATCTCAATAACCGATTATTTGCCAGTAAATACAACGAAAGCCTACAGTCTCAATAGTCGACTGTTCGCCAATAAATACAACATAAGCCCACAATCTCAAAACCGACTATTCGGTATTAAATACATCTTATGCTAACACAACTCAATGACTCACTGTTCGGCATTGAATGCACAATAAGCTCCTTATCTCAATGATCGATTATTAGACAGTAAATACAACATAAACCCACCTTCTTAATTTCCTACTATTCGGCAGTAAATACATCATTAGCCCACCATCTCAATGATCCACTATTCGCCAGTAAAAACAACACAAGCCCAGCATCTCAATGATCGACTTTTCGGAAGTAAATACAACATCTCAATAACCAACTATTCTGTAGTAAATGCAACATAAGCCCACCATGTGAATAGCTGACTCTTCAGCAGTAAATAAAACATAAGCCCACCGTCTAGTAATCGACTATTTGACAGTAAATACAACAAAAGCCCACCATTGCTATGATCCACTATTTGATAGTAATAAAACATAAGCCCACCATGTGAATAGCTGACTATACGGCAGTAAATAAAACATAAGCCCATCATCTCAATGATCAACTATTCGCAAGTAAATACAACACAAGCCCACCATTTCAATAACGACTATTCTGTGGTAAATGCAACATAAGCCCACCATGTGAATAGCTGACTCTTCGGCTGTAAATAAAACATAAACCCACCATCTCAATGATGGACTATTTGACAGTAAATACAACATAAGCCCACCATTGCAATGATCGACTATTTGACAGTAATAAAACATAAGCCCACCATGTGAATATCTGACTATACGGCAGTAAATAAAACATAAGCCCAGCATCTCAATAACGACTATCTGTGGTAAATGCAACATAAGCCCACCATGTGGATAGCTGACTATTCGCCAGTAAATACGACATAAGCCTATCATCTGAATGATCGACTATTGGGCAGTAAATTCAACAATATCCCATTATCTCAATGGTCAACGCTTCGGAAAGCTTAGTATTAAAATAAACATCAATGACGACATTTGAACGACTGCTACTTAGTGTTAGAGTTTGTCTGGATATCTAAAATCAATAGTCTAAGTTGATTTCAGAGGCTATTCGAAAATGATGTTAACTACTTTAGAGTTACGAGTTATGTGGGTAAGATTTTTGACAATTAGATGGACAATGTCCGGTTCTACATTTGTAACTGCTTCGCGAGTACCCGAACGCTGGCCAAGTCGGCCGAGTTAAGGATCCCCAACTGACCTGATTTTGTCTGTTGGTCAAAATTCGAGGACCACAATATTACATATTTGATTAACGCCCTTGTGTAACTTTAAAATGATGGATCATATGTTTGATGAACGCATCGCTGTAACGGTAAACTAATCGATTATTTGAATGCTTTAATCCCAGCCTTTATTCGGGATTGCTTGCGACCACTGTGCTACATCCATCCATCCCTTTGGTGCTACAGCACGTGTAGGGCTTTCGCCTGCCTCGCTACATCCTACCAGTCAGACCATCCATCCATCCCTTTGGTGCTACAGCCCGTGTAGGGTTTTGGCCTGCTTCACTACATCCTACCACTCAGACCATCCATCCATCCCTTTGGTGCTACAGCCCGTGTAGGGCTTTGGCCTGCCTCACTACATCCTACCAGTCAGACCATCCATCCATCCCTTTGGTGCTACAGCCCGTGTAGGGCTTTGGCCTGCCTCACTACATCCTACCACTCAGACCATCCATCCATCCCTTTGGTGCTATAGCCCGTGTAGGGCTTTGGTCTGCCTTGCGACATCCTACCAGTCAGACCTTCCATCCATCCTTTTGGTGCTACAGCCCGTGTAGGGCTTTGGCCTGCCTCACTACATCCTACCAGTCAGACTATCCATCCATCCCTTTGGTGCTATAGCCCGTGTAGGGCTTTGGCCTGCCTCACTACATCCTACCAGTCAGACCATCCATCCATCCCTTTGGTGCTATTGCCAGTGTAGGGCTTTGGCCTGCCTCACTACATCCTACCAGTCAGACCATCCATCCATCCCTTTGGTGCTATAGCCCGTGTAGGGCTTTGGCCTGTCTCACTACATCCTACCAGTCAGACCATCCATCCATCCCTTTGGTGCTATAGCCCGTGTAGGGCTTTGGCCTGCCTCACTACATCCTACCAGTCAGACCATCCATCCATCCCTTTGGTGCTATAGCCCGTGTAGGGCTTTTGCCTGCCTCACTACATCCTACCAGTCAGACCATCCATCCATCCCTTTGGTGCTATAGCCCGTGTAGGGCTTTGGCCTGCCTCACTACATCCTACCAGTCAGACCATCCATCCATCACTTTAGTGTTACAGCCCGTGTAGGGCTTTGCCCTGCCTCACTACATCCTACCAGTCAGACCATCCATCAATCCCTTTGGTGCTACAGCCCGTGTAGGGCTTTGCCCTGCCTCACTACATCTTATCAGTCAGACCATCCATCCATCCCTTTGGTGCTACAGCCCGTGTAGGGCTTTGCCCTGCCTCACTACATCCTACCAGTCAGACCATCCATCCATCCCTTTGGTGCTATAGCCCGTGTAGGGCTTTGGCCTGCCTCACTACATCCTACCAGTCAGACCATCCATCCATCCCTTTGGTGCTATAACCCGTGTAGGGCTTTGGCCTGCCTCACTACATCCTACCACTCAGACCTAACTAATACTTTTCTTCTCCATGCTTCAATTCCCAGTTCCTGTAAATCTTTTCCCACCTCATCCATCTATCTAACCCTAGGTCTGCCTTTGAGCTGTTTTCCTCTGGGGTTTTGTTGGTGCACCCTCTTCACATCTCTGTCATTTGGCATTCTTTCTAATGTCCCGCCCGTATTAGTCTACTCTTTTATATAACTGCTAATAGCGTAGGATCCTGATGCAGACTGTACATTTCCTGGTTAGCTCGTATTCTCAGTTGGTCCATATATTTTCCGGAGAACTTTCCTCTCCGATCTGTTTAATAGGGTTTCTGAGAGCTCTTCATAACTGTAGAGTATGTGTGTTTCCTAGTGGTCTTGGGCAACGTCTGTGAAAGGATCGTTCGACCCCCAAAGGAGTCACCACCCTCAGGTTGAGTACCACTGATCTAGTCCATTATGACCAGTGTTTCTCAAAGAGGATCGTAGTGAACCCTTTCACCAAAAGGGGAAGTGCGATGTGTCAGGGAGTCTGTTAATTGCTCAGTGGATTGAGGCATGACCCACTAGAAAGGTTGATGACCTAATCTTGTCCGCGGGCCGTAATTCGATGACCACCTTAAGATTATAAACATTTCATTACTGTGCTGGTGTATCTATACAAGGATGGATTATATCTTTGATTTAAGGCATAGTTCAGGGACGAGTAGGGCATGATGGGGCATTTGCCCCAGCCCCTTATGTTGCAGGTTTTACTTAAATTTCATTGTACTTTGGCGCCTCCAGTAATAACCAACTTAACAAGCCGACCAAGTTCCCCCCCCCCCCACAAACTGGAACAAAATATTCGAAATGCCGCTCCTGGCATTGTTGTAACGGTAAATTGATTATTTGAATGGTGTCATTCTAGCTTGCACGCGGGACTGCATACGACCACTCAGCAACAACACTGAGAAAAGACTCAATGACGTCATCACTTCTCCCAACTTGACCCTCTCAAAACAACAAAGGGACGCCATCTTGTCTCTGTCAGAATCCATCCCTGAGAGTGACGTCATCTTCCTGTCTGCCAGCTCGTCCAATCACTACGACGAGATGCAGGCGATGTTCCACAACCTACACACGGTTGTCTTTCCCTTGATTCCTAACATAACTGTGGTATTATTTGATATCGGACTCACAGAAGATCAACGGAGAAAGGTATTTGCTAAAAATAGTTGTGGAAAATATTTTCTAAACTACTTAAATCACTTAAAATACAGTTGATGATCATATTTTTTAAAAATTTATTAATTTTTTATTTTTTTTTTATTATTTATCTTAATAGGAAATTTGGTAATAACATGAATGTTTAGTAATTTAAAGTAAAAATTATAACAAATAATTACACGAATGCGCAGTGGCGTAGCCAGGGTTGGTATCACGCAGTGTTAAACTCACGGAGTCACCCCTAACTCCTTAACTTCAACGATTGATTTCTTCCCTTTAAGAAAGGTCAACAGTATACCAATAACAAAAACACGTTTTTTGAAGGTCAGTAGGTATATGTATTTAAGAACTGGTTAAGTTATAGTTTCATTTAGTTATAGTTATAGTTTCATTAAATTTACTTTATTTCAAATGTTCCCTATCCTGGTCTTCAAAGCTGAAAGCCTGTCAATCACTTGTGTCATGGTTATCAGAAGCTCTGTTGTCATGTTTGGCTTGGAAACGCTGTTTAGTCCAGAGATTATATGTGTAGCTTTATCTATGGTGTGAAATATTTGTGACGTTTTTGGGTAAGGGGAAATAACGCGTTAGACATGTTGCTGTTATGGAGGATTGATGGCCGTTGTCAGAATTTCCCGGTATAGCTTATTGTTTTGTGTGTTGAGGGTTTCGGCGGGATTTATCGTTAAGGAAGTACCTTGATTTGTTTACCGAATTGGATTGTCAGTACGATATACATTACTCCGTCATGCTGTGATGATGTATAATAAACTTTAGCGTGCAACAAGCTATTCAGTGTTTGGTGTATTGGCATCAGTTGCAATAGGCCGTGGGCCGTGGGTCGAAGTGAGAGACTATAAAATTCAGCAAGTAAGCATATCAATTCAAAGGTTAAATGAACACAAGACATTTAGTTCTGCATCTCGAAATTGGAAGCTCGTCCGAACTCGTCCAAAGTGTGAAGTCTCGACTCGTCCGAAGCTGTAAAGTATCGACCCCTCCGAAGCTGTGAAGTATCAGCCCGTCCGCTGTGGGAAATATTTTGTTCCATCTGTTCGAAGCTGTGTGTCGCTCGTCTGAAGCTGTGAAGTATCGACCCGTCCAAAGCTGTGAAGTATCGACCCGTCCGAAGCTGTTAAGTATCGACCCGTTCAAAGCAGGTGAAGTATCGACTCGTCCAAAGATGTGTGAAGTATCTCGGCCCACCTTTCTGAAGCTGTGTGTCGCTCGTTGGAAGCTGTGAGTCTCCTGTCACAGCTGAAGCACCTGTCCGTTGATTGCTATACACCGCTGTTGTCCCGCTGATTGCTGTACACCACTGTTGTCCCGCTGATTGCTGTACACCGCTGTTACCCCACTGATTGCTGTACACCACTGTTGTCCCGCTGATTGCTGTCCACCGCTGTTACCCCACTGATTGCTGTACGCCACTGTTGTCCCGCTGATTGCTGTACACCGCTGTTGTGCCACTCATTGCTGTACACCGCTGTTACCCCACTGATTGCTGTACGCCGCTGTTGTGCCACTCATTGCTGTACACCGCTGTTACCCCACTGATTGCTGTACGACGCTGTTGTGCCACTCATTGCTGTACACCGCTGTTACCCCACTGATTGCTGTACATCGCTGTTGTGCCACTCATTGCTGTACACCGCTGTTACCCCACTCATTGCTGTACGCCGCTGTTGTCCCGCTGATTACTATGTCCCGCTGATCCCTGTGTTCCGCTTATTGATGTATCCTGCTGATTCCTGTGTTCGGCTGATTGCTGTACACTGCTGATTACTGTGTCCCGCTGATTACTGTGTTCCACTGATTGCCGTACACCGCTGTTGTCCCGCTGATTGCTGTACACCGTTGTTGTCCCGCTGATTGATGTGTCTTGCTCATTGATGTGTCCCGCCGATTGCTGTACACTGCTGATTGCTCTGTCCCGCTGATCCCTGTGTTCCGCTGATTGCTGTACACCGCTGTTGCCCCACTGATTGCTGTACACCACTGTTGCCCAACTGATTGCTGTACACCGCTGTTGTCCCACTGATTGCTGTACACCGCTGTTGTCCCACTAATTGCTGTACACCACTGTTGAACAGCTGATTGCTGTACACCGCTGTTGTCTAAATGATTTCTTTACACCGCTGGTGCCCAACTGATTGCTGTACACAGCGGTTGCCCCACTGATTGCTGTACACCGCTGTTGTCCCGCTGATTGCTGTACACCACTGTTGTCCCGTTGATTTCTGTGACTCGCTGATTGATGTGTCCCTCTGATTGCTGTGTCTTGCTGATGGCTGCGTCTCGCTGATCCCAGTGTTCCGCTGATTGCTGTATCCTGCTGATTACTGTGTTCGGCTGATTGCTGTACACCGCTGTTGGCTGTGTCCCGCTGTTTACTGTGTCCCGCTGATTGCTGTGTCCCGCTGATCCCTGTGTTCCACTGATTGCTGTATCCTGCTGATGCATGTGTTCGGCTGATTGCTGTATCCTTCTGATTCCTGTGTTCGGCTGATTGCTGTATCCTGCTGATTCCTGTGTTCGGCTGATAGCTGTACACCGCTGTTTGCTGTGTCCCACTGATTGCTGTGACCCTCTGATTGCTGTGTCCTGCTGATGGCTGCGTCTCGCTGATCCCTGTGTTACGCTGATTGCTGTATCCTGCTGATTACTGTGTTCGGCTGATTGCTGTACACCGCTGTTGGCTGTGTTCCGCTGTTTGCTGTGTCCCGCTTATTGCTGTGTCCCGCTGATCCCTGTGTTCCGCTGATTGCTGTATCCTGCTGATTCATGTGTCCGGCTGATGGCTGTGTCTCGCTGATCCCTGTGCTCAGCTGATTGCTTTATCCTGCTGATTCTTTATTTCCGCTGATTGCTGTATCCTGCTGATTCCTGTGTTCCGCTGATTGATGTATCCTGCTGATTCCTTAGTTCATCTGATTGCTGTATCCTGCTGATTCCTGTGTTCGGCTGATTGCTGTATCCTGCTGATTCATGTGTTCCGCTGATTGCTGTATCCAGCTGATTCCTGTGTTCCTCTGATTGCTGTATCCTGCTGATTCCTGTGTTCTGCTGTTCGCTGTACCCTGCTGATTCCTGTGTTCAGCTGATTGCTGTATCCTGCTGAATTTTGTGTTCGGCTCATTGATGTACACCGCTGTTTGCTGTGTCCCGTTTTCCCGGTGACCGGATCATCTCAGTGCCTGCTGCCAGACCGACACAATGACCCACATCCACCATCACTCTAGCACACGTTATCGCTTAAAAACTCTGACATTGTTCGTATTTTGTCTTGTGAGGTCAGTAAAATGGTGTGTACATTAGAAGCATTATTATTGTTACTTAAGATTATAGTATTTATCAGGTATACTGAGAAACGCTGTACAATATTTGAACATATAATTTTGTAAGGGTTCATCATCATCATCATCGCCTGTCGTCCCGTCTGGGGCATAGGCCACAAACAAAGGCTCTCCAGGCATCCCGGTCTTGGGCAAGTCTCTCCAACTGTCCCCAGTTGTGCCCACTCTTTTTGATGTCTGCCTCCAGTTCCCTTCTCCAAGTTGTTTTGGGTCTACCTCTTTTTCTCTTACCCTGGGGGTTCCAAGTCAGGGCTTGTCTCGTGATACTTGATGCGGGCTTTCTGAGGGTGTGGCCAATCCATCTCCATCTGCGCTGGCAGATTAACTCTTCCACTGGTTCTTGTTGTGTGCGCCGCCAGAGATCCTCGTTGGTGATGACGGTGGGCCAGCGGATTCGTAAAATCGTTCGGAGACATGAGTTGATAAAGGTCTGTAGCTTTTTTGAACCAGCTGCTGTTGTTCGCCATGTTTCTGCCCCATATAGCAAGACAGGTTTCACTGTGGTGTTGAATACCTTGACCTTGGTCTGGAGGGTCAAATTGCTGCAGCTCCAGACCTTTTTTAGCTGGTTAAATGCCGCTCTTGCCTTACCAACTCTCACTCTTATGTCGGCGTCTGTCCCTCCTTGTATGTCAATGATGCTGCCGAGGTATGTAAAGCTATCCACCTCCTCAAGGTTTGTTCCTTCCAGTGCTATAGGTGTGTTGCTTGATGTATTTATTTTAAGGACTTTGCTTTTTCCTCTGTGGATGTTCAGGCCGATGCAAGCAGAGTACTGTGCTACATAATTGGTTTTCTCTTGCATCTGTTGCTGTGTGTGTGATACTAGGGCCAGATCATCCGCAAAATCCAGGTCATCAAGTTGTTTCCATAGTGTCCACTGAATACCATTTCTCTTCTGCTCTGTAGACATTTTCATTATCCAATCAATGGTCAGCAGGAATAGGAAAGGCGAGAGCAGACACCCCTGTCTGACACCGGTCTGTACCTCAAAAGCCGCCGTTGTTTGTTGGCCGTGGACAATTCTGCACGATAGTCCTTCGTAAGAAGCCTTGATTATGTCTGTCAATTTTTGTGGTACCCCGTAGTGTCTAAGCAGCTTCCACAGAGTCTGTCTGTCGACACTGTCAAAAGCCTTCTCATAGTCAATGAAGTTGACGTATAGTGACGAGTTCCACTCCAGAGATTGTTCCACAATAATTCTCAGTGTGGCAATCTGGTCTGTGCAGGATCTGTCTTTTCTGAACCCTGCTTGTTGGTCCCTAAGATTGATGTCTATTGCCTCCCTCATTCTGTTTAGCAGCATTCTGTTGAATACTTTGCTTGGGATCGACAGCAGGGTTATTCCCCTATAGTTAGAACAAGAACTAAGGTCTCCTTTCTTCGGGAGCTTAACGAGGTGTCCTTCTTTCCATTCAGCCGGTATCTGTTCCTCCTCCCATATTTTCTTGAATAGTGTGTGTAGCATTTCAGTGCTAGACGTAATATCTGCTGTCAAGGCTTCTGTCGGTATTCTGTCAGGACCTGCCGCCTTGCCTTTCTTTAGTTGTTTAATTGCTCTGCATATTTCTTGCTTTGTGGGTGTGCTGCACTCTATTTCTAGATCTTTTTCCGCTGGCTCTATGTTGAGTGTGTGTTGTGGTGCTGGCCGGTTGAGGAGTTCTTCAAAATGTTCTATCCATCTTTTTTTCTGACCCTCTTCATCAGGTATTGATTTCCCATCTTTAGTTTTAACTGGTCTCACTGGATTGTTGAACTTTCCAGATAACTTTTTGATTGTACTGAATAATTCTCTTGTGTTTCCATGGTACGCAGCCTCCTCTGCTTCACTTGCTAATCCTTCTATGTAGTTCTTTTTATCTGTCCTTATACTACGTTTAACTTCTTTATTTGCTTCTGAGTATTCCGTTGATGCTCTGGCCTTTTCGGTTCTGGTGCGGCTATTGTTTAGATTTGCCTTCATCTTTCTCCTATATTGGATTTTTTCCATGGTTTCAGCAGAAATCCATTCTTTATGCGTTTGTTGCCTAGGGCCCAACACTTCTTCACAGGTAGTCGTGAATATCTCTTTGATTTCTTTCCAGTTTTTGTCAATTGTTTCTTCATTGCCTAGTTCCTGTAAGATCTGGAACTTATTGGAGATGGTAAGTTTAAACTCCTTTAGCTTGGACTCATCTTTCAAGAGGTTGATGTTAAAATGTTGGCGTTTGCTTCCCTCGCTTGTCCAGTTCTTTTTCAGTTTCAGCCTTAATTTGGCAATAATTAGATGATGGTCTGAGGCTACATCTGCCCCTCTTTTTACCCTAACATCTTGGAGCGACCGTCTAAACTTATTGCAAATACAGAAATGGTCAATTTGGTTAGCCGTTGACATATCTGGTGAAATCCATGTGGCCTTGTGGATATTTCTATGCATGAAGAGGCTTCCTCCGATGACTAGTCCAATTGTAGCACATAGATCTGCTAGTCTTTCACCATTTTCATTCATCTCTCCCATACCATGTGTTCCCATGCATTCTTCATAGCCTTTATTGTTGCTGCCTATTTTCGCATTTAGGTCGCCCATGAGTATAACCATATTGCTCTTAGGACACCTTTGGACCAGGGTTCGCAGTCTGTTGTAGAAATCCTCTTTGTCCTCTTCTTTACTATCGTTGGTAGGAGCGTACACCTGTAGGATGTCCATATTGATTTTTCGTTTTTTTGTCTTAAATCTTGCCGTGATTATACGGGAACCATGCGCTTCCCACCCTATAAGTGCGTTCTGGGCAGTTCTGGAAAGCATGAGTGCCACTCCTTGGTTGTGCGCCGCATTTTCATCTTCGTGGCCTGAATATAGCAGCAGTTCCCCTGTGTTGAGCTTTATCTGACCTGAGCCTATCCATCGAGACTCACTTATTCCCAAGATGGCTAGTTTGTATCTTTGCATTTCAGCAGCAACTTGGACAGTTTTTCCAGTTTCGAACATGGTCCTTACGTTCCATGTTCCTAGACTGGTGGTGGTCCTAGTGGAGAGGATGGTTGTCCGCCGGTTGGTTTCCAGTTGGCTTTGGCCACCCAGCTTCATTAATTCTCTGTTAGGAGACCCATCCTTTCCAAGGTCCGAGTTTCCTTTTGAAATCTTTCTTTGTGTTTTTGTAGCAGGGCTTTTTTTACAGGGAAGGGTTGCTAGCCCTTCGCCCAACCCTCCTCCTTTCTCACCCGGGCTTGGGACCGGCTACGGCGGAGTTTTTGTAAGGGTTACTTAATTATAAATTGAATATAAGAGAACATCAGCGGAAATAATAGCCGACATTCTGGAGTTGGGAGAAAAAGATCTCAGATATTAGGCACAGGAGTTAGAAGAATATAAAAGGGAAGAATGAAGAAGAAGGGATGAAGAGAAAGAAGAAGGGAAGAATAGGAGCGAGAAGAAAAAAGGGAAGAGCGGGAAGAAAAAAAGAAAACATGAAGTAGAGATGATGAGATCGACAATAGAAGTAGCGATCAGCCAGGCAAATGTAGATACAGAAGTAGCGATGAGCCAGGCAAATGTAGATACAGAAGTAGCGATCAGCCAGGCAAATGTAGATACAGAAGTAGCGATCAGCCAGGCAAATGTAGATACAGAAGTAGCGATCAGCCAGGCAAATGTAGATACAGAAGTAGCGGCAGAAGAAATCATGAGACAAGAGTTTTATGACGGTGACAATAATAATTGTGAGGGGGAAAGAAGGGGCTAGTTCTAGAATAGACGGGATAATTAGTATTAACTGCGATAATCCATACACTAGAAGTAATTTTTATAGCGAGTGGTCAGGGAAAGAAACACAGGATAGGTATTTTAGGGCAGAAAAGGTCTATTTAATAGGAACTAAAAAGAATCAGTTCAGATGGGATAGTGAGCGAAAGACTTGACAAAAAAACTAGCAGACCTAGATAAGGTAGAAACTTATAAAACCGTTTAGAAAAACTGGGAGACCATTAGTTTAGGGGAATAAAGTTTTTTTGTTAGCCTGGGAAAATGAGTTAACGGAGGATATTGAATACTATGGGGAGGACTTTATCCCGAGGAATGTCATGCCACTATAACTGAGTGTAGGGACAATGAGGTTTTTATAGCTTCTATTGAGGATGTAAACCTAATAGAACATGCTTTGGAAGTTAAAAGGCCAGGGATACAGATACACGATAGTCAAGGGATGGATTTCAAATTGTTGAGTCAGAAAATAAAGAAATTGGATGCACAGGAGAGAAAATTTGTTAAGGAAATGTGACTTGTGATTTTTTTACAAGATAGGAATTTTGCTGATTTACCAGGTAATATGTGTGATAGAGTCAGAACAGTAGAGTTTGATAATGTACGACATGTGACTTGTGATAATGTACAACAAAAGAATCATGATGATGTACAAGATGTGGCTTTGGAGAATATAAAAACTGTGGATTTTTTACAAGGAGATTTTAATTTTGTAAAAGATGTAACTGGATTTTGTACAAGAGGGAGATTTTGATTTTGTGGAAGATGAAGCTTTGGATTTGTGACAAGAGGTAGAGGCTAGATTTTTTAGGGGAGAAAAGTTTGTACTTATTACGATATTCCCAAAATGTTAAGACATGGCCAAACTACGGGCATCATGAAGTGAAGGTCATGAGTTTGTCAAGGGCATTCCCAAGACGGGGACGTAATTCATCAAGGTCATTGGTAATGACTTCACGTGGAGCTACGAGGATCGTAGTCTAATCGTGGAATGGAATTTTGTAGTGTGGGAGACACGAGTTGCTCAAGGTTTGAGATCAGTAGGGGGTTTGAGTCCACCTCAGACTCAGTCTGTTTGTGGTTAACAGGTCCGTGGAGGAAGTGAGCTGCTTCCCTGAGTGGGGTTAGGGAGACAATTGTTGCTGTTTATGATGTCTTTGAAGTCAATTGTTTATTATGTCATGAAAGCCGGGAGTGCCCAAACTTTAAGGGTACTGATGGGTTTGATTTTGTTGAAAATGTGAGGGGTTTCCATGAGTTAAGAGGTGAGGCATGTGATATTTATTTCACTAAGTTATGTGTTCATTTAAGTTAAACAATGTGTAATGATTTGTTTTGTAAAGTATTGCTCAAGTTACTTTTGGGGGTTGACTTGGGGTCAAGTGTGTTGAAACACGTGGGAATAAACTGGGGACAAAATTTGCGCGCTTTCTGCCAAGCGTCGGACTAACGAAATATCCCGCCCCTAAAAAATCCAGTAGTTGACAGGACAATTTATATCTGTCCACATGAATTCACGGATGTTGACTAGTTGACAGGACAATTTATATCTGTCCACATGAATTCACGGATGTTGACTAGTTGACAGGACAATTTATATCTGTCCACATGAATTCACGGATGTTGACTAGTTGACAGGACAATTTATATCTGTCCACATGAATTCCCGTATGTTGAGTTTGTTTTCTTGTCAAGGAATAAAGATGTACGGTAATTAGTGAGTCACAGTTGTCAACTGATGTTAACATGGATTACTTGTTTTCATAACACTACTGTATTTGTAAAGATTTCCTTCATTTAATTATTATGATCATTATTGCTGAGAGGTAATACTACTACTCCATGATTATTGGTTTATATATGTATAATCTATGTCATTAGATGGCTAAAGTATACACCGATGTTACAAATGGTACATTGCTTTGCTATTTCATCTGCCATTGTTGTGATATGGTATTGCAATAACGATGCCCTGATGACTTGACACATGCTGTAAATTGTATGTAATTAGAATGAGGATTGCAAACAGTGTAATATTAAAATGGTTGGTTGTTTTGAGATTCTTACTTTGCATGATAACGGGAAAGGGTAACGGTGATGCCATACCCTGACTTTTCATTTATGGAAGTTTCTACTCGGAGAGTTTAATCTAAGCTGAAGAGTGGGGGGGGGGATATGTCAAGGGCATGAGAATCGCTGTTGTTATGTTTGGTATGGAAAAGATGTTTCGTCCAGTGATTATATGTGTAACTGTGTATCGACTGTGTGAACTATTAGTGACTTTTTGGGAAGGGAAAATAACGGGTTGATTTTGTTGTTGATATGGTGGATTGATGGCTCTTGTCAGAAATGACGGTGTAACTTGATCTGTGTGTTGAGGATTTCGGCTGGATTATCGTTAAGGAAGTACCTTGATTTGTTTAAACAAATTGGATTGTTAGTACGATATACATTACTCCTCATGTTGTGATGATGTATAATAAACTTATAACGTGTAACAAGATGCTCAGTGTTTGGTGCATTGGTATCAGTTGCACTAGGCAGTGGGACCAAGTGAGAGACTATAATATCCAACAAGTAATCATAGGTTAGATGAACACACGACATTAAGTTCTGCATCTCGTCAACTTATCCTCCTGCTATTCTCTTCTTATACCTTAATCCTCTCAACCAAAATTTCTTATGGGTCTGATTTTAACAGTGCCTTTTCAACAGCATGTTCCAACATGTGACAGCGCCTCTCGTGCAAAAACAATCTTAAGGCGTCTATATTGGTCAACACTTTGTCAAAGGTAAAGCCGTTAGTCTGCATATACTGCTGTGTAAGATTAACTTCCTCAAGTAGATCAACCCTGCGGTAAAGGTAGAAGATAAACGTGAAATCACGGACAGAAAGACCTTGTGATGTACCTCTTGTATCATCACAAACAGCATTTAAAAGACCTTGTGATGTACCTCTTGTATCATCACTGACAGCATGTAAAAGACCTTGTGATGTACCTCTTGTATCCAGACTTTCAAGACGATCACATAGAGAATCAATCGGCGCAAAAGATTCATGAAACTTTTCTTTTACTCCTTTAACAGCATCATGATGACCACTCCAACGTGTTGTTGAAAGTCTTTTCACCCAATATTCCAGTGTGTTCAGTTAGGATTGGTTCAAAGTGTTGGACAATGTACGCATGATCGGTTATCTTTCACGAAATTCGGTTAGAGCAAACATTGTATGCTCTCTAAATATGCAATTTTTCATTTTGGTGTCACCCCTGAAATGGTGTCACCCCTGAAAGGGTGTCACCTGGTTCGGTCAGCAACCCCCGTATCCCCAGCTACGTCACTGGATGTACCTAGTATCTGATTTAATTACCTAAGAAGAATTTTTTTCTCACATATATTTTAAATGCAATCACTTTGTCCAGACAGAACTACACTGCAGATGTCACGTGGTAAGATTCCCAGCGGAGAAATTCCCTCCTCACATGAAAACAAACATTTGTTACTCATGGAAACCTGTCATTGTCCGGGTTAGTATAAATTGACATAAAGATAACACATACTTTTATTATGTGAAAACCATAATCAGGAAATCCAATTACTTTATTATTATTACTATTATTAGTATAGATGGTTTTATATAGCGTGGTAACCCAGCATAGGGCTGGGCTCACTAAGCTGTACATACAGTTTAACAAACATTAGCAAACACTTAAAAAATAATTAACACACATAAATTAAATAAAACAAAAAAAATTTATATTTAAAACTATTTCCATGTCAAGCCATGGGCGGCACCCAGCAGCAGCGTTTTCAGTCAGTGGGGGGAATCAGTCAGGATAGTAGAGTTTGAAAAGATGTGTTTTGAGTGCAGTTTTGAAGGCTGTGATGGTCGGTATATTGCAGATGTGTAATGGAAGAGAACTCCATTGTTTGGGGGCACAGAAAGAGGACGAGCGTTCACCGTATGTTTTTGTGCGAGTCTTGAGGACAGAAAGAATACGCGCTTCTGGGGAGAAGCGAAGCTGTCGAAAGGGTGATTAGACAGAGAGAAGTTGGTTTTGATAGGAAGGGGAGGAATTCGAGAAAAAAGTTGTGGCAGAGAACAGTTTGTAGTCAATCCTTGATTGTAAGGGAGCCAATGAAGTGAATGAAGTAGTGGTGTGACGTGATCCTGTTTTGTTTTTGTTTTTTTTTTGCCTTTAGAATTAACCTAGCAGCTGAGTTTTGAAACTTTTGTAATTTTTATAACAAGTTTTTTGATGAACCTGATAGAAGAAATTTACAAAAGTCAAGACGAGAAAGAATTAGAGCACTGACTAGGGTTTTTGTTGCACTAACTGAGGGAATAAAAAATACGGTTATGTGAAGAAAAGATTTAAATAAATTTGATAAGGAACCTTATGATTGTGTGATGGAACAATGTGGTTAAGTGAGGCAACCGTAGGTAATGTGAGTAGCAATACGGCTATGTGATTGATCCATACGGCAATGTGATGGAACCATACGGTTATGTGATGGGAAACATAAAGTTATATTAGTGTACTATACCGTATGTGAGGTAACAATATGACAATTAAGGGAATATGGTTAGGGTTAGGGTTAGGATGTGTAAAGGGATCATAAGGTTGCTTTCAATGATCATATGACCAAGTGATAAAATCATACAGCACTAGCTGAATTAACACATCTGGTAGCTCTGGGTAAATATGGAGATCTGGGTAAGGCAAGGGTCCTGGGTAAATTAGGTTCCCTGGATAGAGATGGTCTCTGGATACATATTGGGCCCTGTGTAAATACAGATCGGGCATTGGGTTAAGCTGAAGCCCTGCGTACAGATGGGGCCCTGGGTACATATGAGACCTTATGTAAAAAAGCGAAGACGCTTGTCACATATTAAGAAGACACGAACAAATTGTGTCAATATAACAACATAAGTTCCGCTTTAATAATAATTATACATTATACACAATTAAACGTTTCAGCACATGCCTTCATCACTACAAACAAACGAAACACATTTAAATAAGTATAAATTAAATTTACATAATATCAATATACATATCCTACCTAAAACAGAAAAAATATAGGACAGGGCGCTAAAACCAGACGAAAACAAAGTAAAGAGGAGTAGAAAGGAAGTGATTTTAACATAATTTTAAAAACCAAATAGGAAAAAGACATGGCAGCTAAGTAAACCTTGTCAAACCTTGGGCCGTGGGCACAGCCAAGATAGGGCATCATGTTTTCTGGCTTGCCCATTAAAAAATAAAGGGCGAAAGAATAATTTATGTGCCTAGAGTGGGCACGTGGCAAAAAATGTTTGGCAACACTGGTGTGGATGCATCATTAAAGTCTATTTCTTTTGAAACTCTCCTCCTTTCAAAGGCGACCATGGACAAGGTACGTCAGATCCTAGTGTACCAAGATGCATCCATTCGATGGGATCAACAGTTGCTGGCAGTAATCAACAGGACAAGAACCTTTGGCCTACAATTTCATAGGAACGACTATTTGTCAAGAATATCACTGCATACTCTCAAACAGGTCTTACCACTGTAACATTTCTTTTGTTATTTTGTGCAAGGGTCTTTTTATTTTTTGAGGTTCGGTGGGGGGAAAAGTGAGTGTGTAAATGTTACGCCACTGGCTTCTATTGTGAGAAATTAATCTCCTATTTTAAATTTATGGCTCGTTCAAAACAGTGCATAACAAAAGGACGATACCATATAGAAATACATTAACAAAAATACGAC
Organism: Lymnaea stagnalis; assembly: GCA_964033795.1. NCBI lineage: Eukaryota > Metazoa > Mollusca > Gastropoda > Lymnaeidae > Lymnaea > Lymnaea stagnalis. Next base: position 705,891 of record CAXITT010000248.1, read on the forward strand.
ACCTAAAACAGTACCAATTACAATTAATACGATTTAATTTAATAATAATACAATTATAAAATAAAAGAAATATAATTACAAATCATCAACTTAAAGTATGGTATATCTTGTACCGGTACCCGGTTAACACAGTTAGTACAATGTGCCAATGAATAATGATGAATGATCAATGCGAATAAACACATATAAGCACACAAAGAATAATACACGTCTCGTGAAGGTAAAAATATCTCTCTGAATCTTTTTCTCTCATTATCTGTAACTCTTATATATACATGTAGCGTATGGCACACCCAGAAAAGAATTATGACGTGTTGCTTACATTTCTCGGGTTATTGAGAAGATTCGACAAGATGCCGGAGACATACTAACCATGTTTAATTGGTAAACACGACAGATAAAAAGAACTAGCCCCGCCCACAACAAACGCTACCGTCTGCTAGGAATCTAATGTGGGGTGAAACAAAGTTCAAGCACGGGAAAAAAGCAGACTACATAACAGTAAAAAAAAAAGCTGTGTGGGGGGGGGTGTCTTGCTAGAAAGAAAAAAAAACCCTATAAATACCGTTTTGAAATAACATTTGAGAAAGTGTTTCAGACAAATTATGAACTGGACACAGACTTAAAGCAGACATGACACGGACATGACACATTAAATTCAAACTGGATACAGTCAGGCGCAATACGGGCATGATACAGAAATGACACTCACAGTATCAGATTTTAAATTTTAATTTCTTTAACACAATTTTTCTCGGTTTTAAACATTAGTGAGTGCAATCGTTTCAAAAATGTGGGATATTTACAACTGTTTTTTTTTATTTCTTAAAAATAGTATTTCTACATTTACAACAGACTTTCAACTATTTCGGAGAAGAGCCTTGCGCATTCTCTCCCTTCCCAGAGCTTGAAGCCAACAATGGGATATATAAAAAAGATCCATTTGTGATCAGAGGTCTTCTTGAGCCCTGGGCCAGGTGTGCCTTAGAGGCCAGCTGCATGTGTCCCGTTGACCCCGGCTCAGTCCTAAGTTGCAACAAACCCGTCGCTGAGCACAGGTGTCACAGGTGAGATCCTTATCAGGGGTCAGGGATAAAAGTCGAAACACAAATGAACTCTCTAGAAATAACAACGTTAATTTATAGTGTCCAATATTCAGGTTAGGTCATTGTAGGTCAACATAGGTCATTGTGGGTCAGAGTAGAGGGCTCTACGTCAGCGACGGTGGCCAAAGGGAAAAAAGCATTAATGTCGTTTTGCTGTTTTGTTTCCGTGGTGCCGTTGACCAGTCAAATGAGGTCGCAGAATTTCTCTAAATTCATTTGATATTACAAAGAAAATGCACCTTGAGGCCTCCTAAATTTAGATGTAATCCATTTATATGCTCATGGCTTAGTGTGTTAATTCCCTTTTTCATCATATCTAATTCAATCTCTTCAGAAAAACACCAGACCGCCATGCCAGTGAGCAAGAACTCCTTCGGACTTACCCAACATACCCCACTTCTTCCCCCAACTAAAACATCACTATTCTAGTCGGGCCGCGAGGCAGCACGCTTGAGGCGCTCCTTTGCTGAAACTTTTTCGTCATATCAAATATATTTATAAAAAATGATTGTTTTTCTTCTTGGCGGAAAAAGGAGGCGAGGTGTTGTTGAGTCATTCTTATGTTGGTTATAGGGTGGGGGCATGTCATAGTTCTATGAGTTACGTCCAAATTTTTGCCAGACAGAGTAGCTACCCGTGGTTGCATACCGCCTTTTTTTCCCCCAATTTGAGTTAGTTATTTAGTCCAAAATAACATTTGCTGTTTCTAATCTCGATTCCCGTAAGTTTTAAAGGCTTAATTAGACAGACCCAATAATTTAGTTTTTATTTAAAATTAAATTTATACTTTTTCTATAAGTAATTTCTTTCCTTTCAATTCACGGTATCGTCATCCAATCCATGTTAACTTAGCCAAACCTTGACAACGCCAAAGGATTTGAAAGCGGAAATGATGTGAACCAACGCATTTTGCTCCTTTCTCTCCAAAAATGCCTATATTTTTTCTTCATGGTCTTACCCCACATCTAATGCACTTCCGTGTTTCTAAGCAATGCGGTTAGGCGCAAGTATGTTTCTAAGTGTACATTCAATTGAAAAAATAGAATCAGACTTTCCTGAATTCACACAATGAGCAACGGATTATTTCGCTTTTATTATATGTGTTTACATACTTTAACTGTGTTCGCGTTAAACCCATTCAGCTGCTCGTCTTAACTTAATTGTATGTTTGGTCATACTTCTATAGATAGTGTAAATAAATAATATAGTTTCTGATTGATTTCTTCACTTGTCAGCGTGTTTACATAATTTAAGATACATTAAATTTTACTCATTTTTCTCTCACAGATTCGATCAGTCGGCCCTAGGAATGATAACTGCAAAATTATTCAATAAAGACATAAACAGAATTTTCGCCCCTTCATACAAGTACCTTGACATTCGCCGTGATCATAGAATGGCCAACTATTTTAACTCACTAGACAAACCGAAAGTTTAGTATGTTAAAAACAAAGGAAATAAACATCTGACATGTTACCCAAGGATAAAAATATAATCATCAAATATCATACATTGCGATCTGTTCAGCACAAGAAAATAATACCATAGTTGCACGTTGTCATGAAGAAAGGCTAATTTTTTTTTGTTTAATGTGAAATCAGCCCTTTCAGTTTAAAGGGAAGGGATGTCCGACAGACTCTTGGGCACAGAATCATGGTCAAAGATGGTCTCAGATTTTCAATGGAAATCATAGTCACAGGGGCTCTCAAATTTACAGTAGGAATCATAATCACATGGGCCCTCAAATTTGCAGTGCTAATCATATTTACATGGGCCCTCAAATTTGCAGTGGTAATCATAATTGCATAGGCCCTCAAATTTGCAGTGGTAATCATAATCACATGGGCCCTCAAATTTGCAGTGCTAATCATAATCAGATAGGCCCTCAAATTTGCAATGTTAATCATAATCACATGGGCTCTAAAATTTGAAACGGGAATTATGTCACGGTTGGCTATAAAATTTGCAATGGGACGTAAAATTTTATATATTAACTTAAGATAAAATTGTAATTTCACCAAAAAAATATTTCTTTTAAGTCGTTGAATAATTTTGAAAGAACATTACATTGAGTATTCAAATTTCGAATACTCTTTTAGGATTGTAATTTGGCTAATTAAAATATCGCAGAGGGATCGCGTATATGCTGCATTTTCATTCTGAACTCAATCAAGACCTTGACAACAGTCTCAGTGGAGTAGGAGCTGGGAGGACAATTCAGGAGCCTTCCTCAAATAAAGCCCAAGAACAAGATGCAACATCTTCATGACAGGAAGTCTCGTTCTGGTCAAGTAGCTGACAGGGCTGAATCAACTTGTAAAGATTGTACTGTCCCACGTCAATTTTTTATTGCAAAAAAAATACACATAAACAAGGGAAAGGGCATGCCTTAAACCGATGAATACGATCGAGTAAACAAATTTTGGTAATAACTTCCCTATTAGCTGCTGCACGACAGCTCTACAAGGCTGTATATCTTGTAGAAAACAAAAACTCAAAAACTCTCAAACTTGTTCAACTTTTACCACCACACATCTCACGAGACATACCAGATTGAAAAAAATATTTTTATGTAAATATTATTACCTATCTTCGAAAAGAATTTGGCAAAATCCTGTATAAACGCTGTCCCGTTATTAGCACGATTAGATCTTATGGAACCATATAATTTTCCACTGGTGGGCTATATGCTTAAATTAAATTTAATTAACATAAATTTTATGATTATGAATATTATTTATTATTGAATCGAATATTACCAGCTGACTCGGAAATGTGTACATAAGAACATGCTGAAGTCTGCCCAGACTTCCTTTTACATGTCAGTGAAATTGGCCATGTTATAATGCATCTACATTTATTTATGTATACACTTTGATTGGTTAATAATTTGGTAAAAATATATTTATTTCATTCTTAAGCGTGATTTTTTTCAAACAAATGCTTTACTGTTTGAATTTAGTTATTTGTTGCAATCTGGTAGATCTATTTTGATTGTGGTGTGACTGATTCCATTTCCGGATTCCGCACAAACTATACTTCTGGATAACTACGATCTTCAATTTTTTTTAAAAAATAGCGCAGCCGCATTTGGTGCGTAATATTTTGTTTTAGGAAAATGGAATCGTCTCAATTTAAATATGATGTCATAAATATTCGGTTTAAAAGTAGTTGAGGCATCAGATTATTTAACATAGTTCGAGGGCGTGAAACAAAAAGTGTCCAGTGACGTATCATTGGGGAAGGGGTGTAGCAAAAATTGTGATTCTTAAATGTGCGTTACTTGAGTTCATTTTTTTGTCAAGTAACTTTAGTAGATGGGAATTTCAAGCATGACTGTGACAATATTTGGCGAACTATAATAACTAGTTAGATTAAGTTCCATATTTTTTAAAATTAAAAATTCCCAATAATTTTAATGTCGTAAGGAACGGTAAAAAATGACTGACACGCAGAATAAGTTTTCGGAATAGTCTCCCGTTGTTAATTCTTAAAACACACTGGATGTAATTTGTATGGAAAATAAATAAAACAATATTTGGTAGGTTGACTCCTTACGGTATAAACCAAATCCACAACTGTATATTGATGCAATGTCTGTTCCTGATTGGTTTTTAAATTTTACTTCGACTCACTCACTTTCCTTTCTTCCCAGCTGTTTTTGTCTGGGTTTTGAGGCCACTCCTATTCTTATCTCTCATCATTTTAGGCAGGACGCGTGTACCGCTATATCTTTATTTAGTCAATTTAATGAAAACTTGTATGAATTTCTTTGGTAGTTTTCTTGTTGTTGTTGTTGTTTTTGTACTGATCTGTCGAAAGGTTTACATTTGTTTTCTGTATGATTCTTCATTGTTAAAGCTGAACCTATATTATTTTATTTAAGCAAATTGTTTTTATTTCTTTCATCTACTTGAAAGCTTTATCGCAGTCCAACACTCTTACAATTAGTAAATTATCTTTATCCACATGCTTCGTCCCATCTTCTGTCCAAAGTTTAGAAGAAATATTCTTTTAGTATCAAAACTGTGGCAAGAATTAAAAATGTTTAGCTGTTGACATTTGATAGACGATTTTTGTCAGAAGACGCTACCTGGCGCTAATTGTAGTCCATTGTGTTGACAGTTTAAAAGTAATAAGTCCATTCAATTTGAACATACCCTGCTGACTTGTACCCTTTATATCACAGGACTTTTAAAAAATAAGATTTCTTGCCTTTTTAACAGTATCTTGTCTAATAAAATGATTTTTTTAAATATGAATTTTTTAGTTTGTTGAGACTATGCTTGTGAAATGTATCTGTAAGTGGAATTATTTTCAGTATGTGAAAGTCATGTGAGCGTGTGAACGTCTAGTGAGTGATTGAAAGTCTACTGAGTGATTAAAAGTCTAGTGAGTGATTGAAAGTCTAGTGAGCGTGTGAAAGTCTTTTGAGTGATTGAAAGTCTAGTGAGCGTGTGAAAGTCTTTTGAGTGATTGAAAGTCTAGTGAGCGTGTGAAAGTCTTTTGAGTGATTGAAAGTCTAGTGAGCGTGTGAAAGTCTTTTGAGTGATTGGAAGTCTAGTGAGCGTGTGAAAGTCTTTTGAGTGATTGGAAGTCTAGTGAGTGATGAAAAGTCTAGTAAGCATGTGAAAGTCTTTTGAGTGATTGAAAGTTTTGTAAGCGTGTGAAAGTCTTTTGAGTGATTGAAAGTCTAGTGAGCGTGTGAAAGTCTTTTGAGTGATTGAAAGTCTAGTGAGCGTGTGAAAGTCTAGTGAGTGATTGAAAGTCTAGTGAGCGTGTGAAAGTCTTTTGAGTGATTGAAAGTCTAGTGAGCGTGTGAAAGTCTTTTGAGTGATTGGAAGTCTAGTGAGCGTGTGAAAGTCTTTTGAGTGATTGGAAGTCTAGTGAGTGATTAAAAGTCTAGTAAGCATGTGAAAGTCTTTTGAGTGATTGAAAGTTTTGTAAGCGTGTGAAAGTCTAGTAAGTAAGCAAAGTCATCGTGAGTGGAAGCATCGTGAGGGAAAAGAAGTGTCGTGAGTGAGTAGAAGCCTTTGCAATGGGTGATGCATTATGGGAGGATTTGGCGGAAAATTCTTTAGCTGTCGAGAAGTTTTTAGTACCTTTTGAAAAACTGAATCTATTTGGTTCTTAAATCTGTGTTCTTTTGGGCCTTACATCTGACACAGAACTATACTAGTGTTTCCGCCCTGATCCCTTGGATTGCGCTGCTGCTGTTCAGGCTGTCGAGGACTGCTGTCTTGCTGTGAAAGAATGGAAGTCATCAAAAAGATTACAATTACATTACGATAAGACTGGGGCAATTATTTGTGGTTCAATAGGCCAATGTTCTCAAAGTTGCCATCACATCAATAAAAAGTGGTTAATCAGAGATCCCGTTGTCCTCCACTTTCAGAGACCTTTGCTTGTATAATTACAGTAAACTTAGAATAATTTCCCATAACAGTTCTGTGGTCAGGGCATGCTTTCTGTCATCTGCGTGACCTGGGTCTGCTGCGTCCTCAACTCAAAAAGGCAGCAGCCAATGCTATAACGGTAACTCTAATTCAGTAAAGATTAGATTATTGTAATAGTTGTTAGTGGGGTTCACCTTAAAATCAAATTCAGAGGCTCCAGAATATACAAAACTCTACAGCACGCATTGTATCGCGGATAAAGAAATCTGACCACATAACCCCAGTTCTATTATATATCCATTGGTCCCTGTGAGTGAGCGCATTAATTACAAAATTCTGTCCCTGGCGTACAGCTGCATAGAAGGCTCTGCACTGTAAAATCTTTTTTAAAAACTGATTTATCAATATATGTATACTTAAAGAACCTGCGGTCTTCAACACAGTACTTACTAAAAATTCCTAGTTTGGATGAACACAGAAAAAAAGCCTTACGGAGTGAGCTCTTTTGAAGCGATAGTGCCAAAATTATGTTTTGCCTAAATCTTTGAGGGGAATTGAAAAGAATAAAAGATCATTTAAGAAACATTTTAAAACTTTTCTGTTTAAATAGATTTAAGTAAACCAGAGCGCAGTGAGGATTTAGCTAGAAATTGCCTTGTAATATAGTAACTCAGAACTACAGGCTGTGAGAGTCATTTGAATGGAGTTAATAGTTATTTAATTTCTTTGTATTATTTTTTTTTTTTTTTAAATTTATTTTAGATAGCTTTTAGACTCACTGGAGAAATAGAACGTAGCGTGTTACCTGTCAAATGTATGGACCGTGTGAGCTGTAGGAATTGTGTGAACGGTATGGATTTTGTGAACTGTTTGGATTGAGAGAAATATATCTAATATATGGGTTATATGGATATATGAGGCAATGGATCATGTGAATGGTACAGATATAGTATAAACTGTGTGAACTATTTGGTTGTATGGTATATGCGACTTTTATGGTTTATGTGAACTTTTTGGATTAAATGACATGTATGGGTTGAATGAAGTGTATAATTCATGTGAACTTAATGGATAAAAGGAACTCTGGGAATTGTGTGAATTGTTTGTTGCTTGTGGGCTACATGGATATATAGTCAGTAAAAATTAAATTCAGTTGATTGAAAATAGTACATCCAGTCCAGGATTAAGACCTGCAGAGGCCCCTGGATATAAACTGTTTGCCTCTCCTTAGGGGCGTGCCTAGAGAGCGTGAATGGGGGACCACCCAGTGTAAAACTTTCAAATCTATTTATAAAGTCCTAACATTTCAGAGAAGCTAACTTGTGAGAAAGTCAACGTACTCCACGGTGATTTAGTCAAAGACTTGTCTGATTCAAGGGCTGAAAATTAAAAGTTTAAAGCCAGTACGGAGTGGTTTGAAACCTTTAAGAAAAGGGGGAGAATTCATGGATTCTGTCGGACTCAAGAACGGATTAATACACGTTCTCTAATTTTAAATGGAAAAAACGATGTCTTGGAACTCGAACGTGGCTCTGGAATGGATAAACTTCGGATTACGAGAACTCCCCCCCTCCAAGCCCTGTACTTGGCTCACTCAGGGATCCAAACATTTTGAACACATTTCTTAGCGGTTTCTTAAAATCGTCGCCCTAGAAAAAAAAATCTATTACCCTGACTGGGTTGGATTTGGTCTTACCTGCGTAATATTATATCATTTTAAAAGCAATATTCCCAATTTAGAAAAAAATACTAGCCAATATACCCGGCGTGGCCTGGTATTGCATTAGGACCCCAATCCCGGCACAGTCCCGTTTCCCGGTGTGATCCCGATGGAATCCCATTCCCCGATGGGATCACGTAACCGATGGGTTCCAGTTTACTGTAGAATCTTGTTCCCCATTAAGATCCTGTTCCTCTATGGGAAAATGTTCAGTGTTATTTTGTTCGCATACGCTTTTAGATCCCATTATGTATTCTGGTAGAAAATAAATGGAACCTTCTGGAACATTCTAGATTAAATTTAATATCCTCCATTAAACGTGTAAAAAATACTTTTCTACATAATTATTTCTCGAATGCGAGATATTATACAACTTAATTGTTCTACTATAACAATGGTACATATAAAATGAAATAGGGGCCCGTGGGCGCCCATTTAATAAAGTACCCTTTTAGTTATGTCTGAGATGGGGGACTGTATAAAAATCATTCAGATAAATTATAGAGTTAAATTTAAAATTTGTCCCATTAAAATCAGTTTTTAAAAAGCCATAGATATTTTTTTTAATTTTGAACGTTCTTGAAAATTCTAGATCGGCCCTGCATGGTTTGGGTATTATTAGTTTTAAATCGACCGATATTTAAATACGAACAATGAAGGGCATTGCTACCAATGAAAGATCCCCAAATACACTTAGAACATATAGTGTTGTCCAAGTCTATTAATATTTATATAGCTCATATAAGAAAAAATGAAATGGAGCCGCCCTGCCCCAGAGGAATGAAAGCAATGTGCAGGTAGAAACCTAGGGGTAGACGACTCACCGGTCAACCAAGACTAAGTTGGATCATCGATGTAGAGAAGGACATACAGAAATTGGGGATTCGCGCATGGAGGCGGAAAGACATGTTTCCAAAGCATGATGCTAATACACATTTTATTAAGCACTTATCTATTGTAACACATGTTATATTGTGTGTATAACAATACTTGTAGTAACATGGATAAATAATACTGCAGTAGATGTGTTGCTGCTATCACTTGAATAATTGATTCAGCCACTCCCCAAACTTACAGTTTTCTTTCTAACTAATGAAGAGGTATCGCCCAATAAAAAATATATACAGTGCTTTAATATATTTAATAAACACATAAGTCTTGCTAGGAGGATATCCTACAATAAATCTAGGATTCAATAATCACACACTTATTCAATATTCCATATCACAATTAATTCACAATGATTCAATAATCCATACGAAAGAAATTCAATATGTCTGCTCCCTTCCAGATAAAAATCGTGCACTCCCACTCTACTTAAGCGTGTAGACTACGTCCTGTATACGTTAATAGTTTTATGATAAAATATATTTTGAATACATATTGTACAAATTTAAAAGTTAACAAGAACTATATTTAATTAATAGACTTTATATCGATGTAAAGGTAGTTAAATACAGTGTTATTAAAATCCTAAAATTTATGAAGCTGCAAATATAAATAAATAAAAATACCCATTTATGCGAAAACCGAAAAAGTAAGATTTAGCTAACGATCAGGAGCAGAATTTTTTTCAAAACAATACGATATTTATAATCGAATTCGGTAAACCTGTAAGAATATTAACCGGAACGATATGAATCATCAATATATATATCGAGAAACCCATATTTTATTGGTTCCATTAATTGTAATCGATTAGGAGCACACATTTTTATTACTTTAAAAAAATTGATGAAAAAAATACATTTTGTTTTAAATTTTAAAAAAAAATGTTCTTACACATTTTCCCCCGATGGGCAGTAGACTGCCACGGGGGCACTGCCATCCACCACGTATGTTTGAAAGAAACCCTGGATTCTATCAAGACCAATTTAAGTCCACAAAAAATAAAAAAATTATTTACAATTTTTTGAAGTAGGCAAGGACCAGCGAGTAAGGGTGACGAACTGAGTAAGCCTCCTTAAATTTAAACAAAGGACACCTCAGGTCAAGACTACTACTTCTGTCGAAGAATTGGTCATCTTCACATGCGAATGATCAGCAGAATAATATCAACATTCCTGTATCAACATTTTTCATCAACATTCCTGTGTAAAAATTCCTGTATCATGGGATTTAGCCCCCTTCTTGACAGCAGCTCTCCACCTGGCTCTGTCCTGGGCTGTCCGCACCCATTTATTAGGGTTTATGCTGAAGGCCTTTAGTGCCACTTTCAGTGAGTCTTTGTAACGTTTTTTTTGGCCTCCTTGGGTGTGCTTACCTATCGTGAGTTCTCCGAAGAATAATTGTTTCGGGAGCCGGTGGTCGGCCATACGGGCTACGTGTCCCATCCAACGGAGCTTGGACTGCATCAGAGTGGTGAAGATACTAGGTAGGTTCGCTATAGCGAGGACTTCGGTGTCGGGGACTTTGTCTTGCCACCTGATGTCGAGGAGTTTCCTGAGGCAGGTAGTGTGAAAATGATTCAGTTTCTTGGCGTGACGCTGGTAGACAGTCCATTTTTCATATCCATATAGCAGTGTCGGGAGGACTGCTGCGCTATAGACCTTGAGCTTTGTTTCTCGACTGATACCTCTCCTGTCCCAAACAGTGCTGCGGAGCCTGCCAATAGGACACTAGCTTTTGCGAGTCTGCCATTAATTTCATCATCTATGACGACAGATCTAGAGAGGGTGTTGCCCAAGTAAGTAAATTTATCCACAGGGTTGAGACGCTGTCCACTGATGATGATGTTGGGTTCAACGTAGGGCTTACTGGGAGCTGGCTGATACATCACCTCAGTCTTCTTTGTGTTGATTGTGAGGACAAAGTTATTGCAGGCCTCAGAGAAGATATCAAGGCAGTGTTGCATGACGGCTTCTGATGGAGCATTGAGGGCACAATCGTCTGTTAACAGAAGCTCGCTGATCGTGGTATGTTTGACCTTGGTTTTAGCTTGAAGCCTCCTAAGGTTAAATACTGATCCATCAGTACGAAACCGGATTGGCAAGCCCATGGTGGAGTCCTTGAACGCATCAGACAGCATTGAGGAATACATAATACTGAAGAGTTTGGGAGCAAGAACACAACCCTGTTTTACACCGTTTGTGACGGGGAATGCTGGAGATGATTGACCGTTGTCCTGCACTCGGGCCATCATACCATCATGCAGCGGACGGATGATGTTTGTGAACTTGTCTGAATACCTGCAAAGGAGCGAGTAATTGTATTTTCTATCTGAAAACTCTGGTGTCCTCTATATGCACGAATACTACGCCTATGTCAGCAATGACCTTGAAACAAGAAGATACGCCTATGTCAGTGATGGTTTATACACAAAAAGATACGCCTCTGTCAGGAATGGCCTCTGACAGCGGGATGTTCACATCCTCATACCTTTTCAATGTGTTTTTGACTATCAGGCTGGCCAACACGTCACATACACGTATGTTACCAATATTACCCAAACACGTTCCTCCAAAACCAGCTTGTCAGGAAGTCCTAGGTCACTATGACTTTGCCGCGTTCAATCTTGCACACGTGCAACACACAAACGTTTTGAAATATTCAAACTTGTGTTATATTAATATGTGTAAATCTTGCACATCGAATGTCTCCCATTGACTTGCCTTGTCTCAACTCTGAACATAATATTGAAGTTGAACATTATATTAACAATATCGCCAAGCTTTCACATTCTCAGGACGAGAACTTTAATAATTAAACATTACGTCTGAGAACGATTAAAAAAAGTCGTGTATTACATTGGGGCAGTAATCAGTGAATCAACAGAACATGTGTAACATTGGTAGTGTAATCATTGTACCAACCGAATATGTTACATTGATACTATAATCGTAGAACAAACAGAACATGTCGTGTTATCATTGAGCCTATCAACTGATACAACATATTACTTTCATCATGTCGAGGATATTCAACTAAATATGTGTTTATTGAATTACTGAAAGTTAAGAAGTTATTATCTTTTAAACACAAACACTGGAGGGTATGAACTTAATCAGACCACTTAATTCAATCTGTTTTTGAATGTATGCCTATAGACTAAAGGAAGTCCACGGCTTCATTACAAAAGCAACTGGATAAAGTGTTTGATAGCTATTTAAAAAAAAAATATATCAGATCTACGTCAATAAAATTAAAAGGGTTACATCATACTAATGACCTACGTTGACAGGTTACATCATACTAATGACCTACGTTGACAGGTTACATCATACTAATGACCTACGTTGACAGGTTAAATCATACTAATGACCTACGTTGACAGGTTAAATCATACTAATGACCTACGTTGACAGGTTTGTATTTAGCTTGTTCCATTTTGTTTTCTTATTTCTGCTAATGTCTCATTAAAAAAAAAAGAATAAGACACATTCCGAAGTTGAAAAACCCACCCTGATGGGGGAAAAGAAGACCCACTCCAAATTGGAAAAATCCACCCTGCTGGTGGAATAATTAAGACCCAGCCTACGTGGGGAGGGAGAATAAGACACATCCTGTCGGGAGGGGGAGGAATACCCAATCTACGGGTGGGAGGGGGATAAGTTTCACCACAACGGGGGGAAAATAAATGTCTCAAAATTTTCATGGCGGTAACTAGGGACAACCGGTAATGACTGACAAGCACAGCAGTTTAATTTCAACCAATGCCAGGAGCCGACGCCCATTGAGCGACAATTCAGCTAGTCATTTTGATATAACATTTCCAAGAGTATTTTTTAATGAGATTGGTCTTGGCCAATGACAAGGATGGCAAACAATTTTAGCTCGTGAGTTATCTATGTATATAATACGCCAGAAAAACCTTACCACAAGTCTGACTTCATATCATACTACAAGTATGGCCTCAATATTTACCACATATCTGGCCTCAGTGACATTAAGTGTGACATTAAAATCTGAAGGGAACTCTTAAACTTCCCAAATACAATACTTAAAAATCGAAATAAACTCAAGAAGAAAATTTACCTTATTTTTAAACAAAAACTTAAAATGACATTTGTATCGTTTGATCTCTTATCGTGCTACTTAAATCAGCAATGAAAGATCGATGCATTGAGTCAATTACTTCGACGATATAAAAATCATTGTTGCATGGCTACTTGATGCAAATATCGGAACAAAACTCACACAGAAACTCAAAGTTTGAACACGATTTTGAGCTTCCTGTCATTAAGATAATAATTTGTCCACAATGCCGTGACGTCAAATTATTTTATGTTATTCTCTTTTTACAAATATGGGTTCTCTCATTTTGTCCCAGGCAGCACGAGATACGTCTCCCAGGCAGCACGAGATACGTCTCAAAATAAAGGAATGAAGGTGATAAATAATTAACCGTCTTTCTGTCTTCATTTCGTCTTTGGATTTCTTCATCCCTCTGGTTTTTTTCAGTTCTTCTCGTAATTTTATTTTCTCTGCCTTCTTTTTGCTTTCTCTTCTATAGGCCCGGGTACCGCGCTATATGAGACCACTTATTATTATTATTATAGCCTTTAACTTTAATTTTTCTTGTTTCTTTTTTTCTGAGTCAATTTTTCTTATGGCCTTTCTTTCTTCTTCTTCTCTTTCTGCCTGGTCTTTGTTTATTAGATTATATAAGAATTGTTTTCCATTGATGAGTGGTGGGAGCTTTTGTGTTCTTTTTCTCAGAGACCTCTGTTTGAGAACAGGCAATAATAGCGGATCATTTTAAACATTAGGTGGAGGGTATTGTCTGCTTGATTTTGAATGGTACATAAGAATGTTCCCATGCTTTAACTTCCATAACATGTACAATGGGTCATCGCAGCTATATCCCTCTTCAAGCCTTTCATAATTCAGTCTTAAGTCTGACTCTCCGTTCTGTGCACAAATCATTGAATTTTTTTTAAAAATTTGAAACAATGTCAGTTGAAGCATCTGGTCTGGTGCTTGTCCCAGCAATGCATGGGGGTTCTGCCTCTAATGTAGAACTAGAAGGCACAGGGGCTTGTACATGAGCATCTGACAGAAAGGCTTGTAAACGTGGGGCTGATGTAGATCTAGATGGTAAATGTGGGGCTGATGTAGATCTAGATGGTTAATGTGGGGCTGATGTAGATCTAGATGGTAAATGCGGGGCTGATGTAGATCTAGATGGTAAATGTGGAGCTAATGTAGATCTAGATGGTTAATGTGGGGCAGATGTAGATCTAGATGGTAAATGTGGGGCAGATGTAGATCTAGATGGTAAATGTGGGGCTGATGTAGATCTAGATGGTTAATGTGGGGCTGATGTAGATCTAGATGGTAAATGCGGGGCTGATGTAGATCTAGATGGTAAATGTGGGGCTGATGTAGATCTAGATGGTAAATGTGGAGCTAATGTAGATCTAGATGGTTAATGTGGGGTAGATGTAGATCTAGATGGTAAATGTGGGGCAGATGTAGATCTAGATGGTAAATGTGGGGCTGATGTAGATCTAGATGGTTAATGTGGGGCTGATGTAGATCTAGATGGTAAATGTGGGGCAGATGTAGATCTAGATGGTAAATGTGGGGCTGATGTAGATCTAGATGGTTAATGTGGGGCTGATGTAGATCTAGATGGTTAATGTGGGGCTGATGTAGATCTAGATGGTAAATGTGGGGCTGATGTAGATCTAGATGGTAAATGTGGGGCTGATGTAGATCTAGATGGTTAATGTGGGGCTGATGTAGATCTAGATGGTAAATGTGGGGCAGATGTAGATCTAGATGGTAAATGTGGGGCTGATGTAGATCTAGATGGTTAATGTGGGGCTGATGTAGATCTAGATGGTTAATGTGGGGCTGATGTAGATCTAGATGGTAAATGTGGGGCTGATGTAGATCTAGATGGTAAATGTGGGGCTGATGTAGATCTAGATGGTTAATGTGGGGCTGATGTAGATCTAGATGGTAAATGTGGGGCAGATGTAGATCTAGATGGTAAATGTGGGGCTGATGTAGATCTAGATGGTAAATGTGGGGCTGATGTAGATCTAGATGGTAAATGTGGGGCTGATGTAGATCTAGATGGTAAATGTGGGGCTGATGTAGATCTAGATGGTAAATGTGGGGCAGATGTAGATCTAGATGGTAAATGTGGGGCTGATGTAGATCTAGATGGTAAATGTGGGGCTGATGTAGATCTAGATGGTAAATGTGGGGCTGATGTAGATCTAGATGGTAAATGTGGGGCTGATGTAGATCTAGATGGTAAATGTGGGGCAGATGTAGATCTAGATGGTAAATGTGGGGCAGATGTAGATCTAGATGGTAAATGTGGGGCTGATGTAGATCTAGATGGTTAATGTGGGGCTGATGTAGATCTAGATGGTAAATGTGGGGCTGATGTAGATCTAGATGGTTAATGTGGGGCTGATGTAGATCTAGATGGTTAATGTGGGGCAGATGTAGATCTAGATGGTAAATGTGGGGCAGATGTAGATCTAGATGGTAAATGTGGGGCTAATGTAGATCTAGATGGTAAATGTGGGGCAGATGTAGATCTAGATGGTAAATGTGGGGCTAATGTAGATCTAGATGGTTAATGTGGGGCTGATGTAGATCTAGATGGTTAATGTGGGGCAGATGTAGATCTAGATGGTAAATGTGGGGCTAATGTAGATCTAGATGGTTAATGTGGGGCTGATGTAGATCTAGATGGTAAATGTGGGACTGATGTAGATCTAGATGGTAAATGTGGGGCAGATGTAGATCTAGATGGTAAATGTGGGGCTAATGTAGATCTAGATGGTAAATGTGGGGCTGATGTAGATCTAGATGGTAAATGTGGGGCTGATGTAGATCTAGATGGTAAATGTGGGGCTGATGTAGATCTAGATGGTAAATGTGGGGCTGATGTAGATCTAGATGGTAAATGTGGGGCTGATGTAGATCTAGATGGTAAATGTGGGGCTGATGTAGATCTAGATGGTAAATGTGGGGCTGATGTAGATCTAGATGGTAAATGTGGGGCTGATGTAGATCTAGATGGTAAATGTGGGGCTGATGTAGATCTAGATGGTAAATGTGGGGCTGATGTAGATCTAGATGGTAAATGTGGGGCTGATGTAGATCTAGATGGTAAATGTGGGGCTGATGTAGATCTAGATGGTAAATGTGGGGCTGATGTAGATCTAGATGGTAAATGTGGGGCTGATGTAGATCTAGATGGTAAATGTGGGGCTGATGTAGATCTAGATGGTAAATGTGGGGCTGATGTAGATCTAGATGGTAAATGTGGGGCTGATGTAGATCTAGATGGTAAATGTGGGGCTGATGTAGATCTAGATGGTAAATGTGGGGCTGATGTAGATCTAGATGGTAAATGTGGGGCTGATGTAGATCTAGATGGTAAATGTGGGGCAGATGTAGATCTAGATGGTAAATGTGGGGCAGATGTAGATCTAGATGGTAAATGTGGGGCTAATGTAGATCTAGATGGTAAATGTGGGGCTGATGTAGATCTAGATGGTAAATGTGGGGCTAATGTAGATCTAGATGGTAAATGTGGGGCTAATGTAGATCTAGATGGTAAATGTGGGGCAGATGTAGATCTAGATGGTAAATGTGGGGCTAATGTAGATCTAGATGGTAAATGTGGGGCTGATGTAGATCTAGATGGTAAATGTGGGGCAGATGTAGATCTAGATGGTAAATGTGGGGCTGATGTAGATGTAGATGGTAAATGTGGGGCTGATGTAGATCTAGATGGTAAATGTGGGGCTGATGTAGATCTAGATGGTAAATGTGGGGCAGATGTAGATCTAGATGGTAAATGTGGGGCTGATGTAGATCTAGATGGTAAATGTGGGGCTAATGTAGATCTAGATGGTAAATGTGGGGCTGATGTAGATCTAGATGGATTTTTTAGAGAGGGCATAACTGCGATAATGGCATCTGAGGGAGATACCAAAGCTGGTGTGTCTTGTCTGGCAGCAGGCTGATGTTGGGGTGTTGATGCCCTGTCAGACACAATATGTGTCGTATTTCCCACCTCTGTGGACCTACTGGGCAGTATTTTCTGCCAGTTAATATTTGTTGGGTCTAATGGATATAGTCTAACCCACTGATTGTTAATCCTTGTTGGGCTCACTCCCGAGCTGATAAACAAATGTGGTTGAAGGATAAAACCTTTCTGGTCACAGAATTAAGACTGAACTCAGATTCGTCGCAATTGAAAATCTGATTCGGCTCATTGAATATAGAGGCATCTATGGCTTCGACAGTTGTAGTAAATTCATCAAACCATTTGAGGATGGATTCCTTCGTTACTGCAGCCCGTTGTTTCCCAAGTTTTTTAGCAGAACGGAGGACGATTCGTGGACATCGCATTGTAAAATGTCTGCACCATTTCTCAGAAGGCATGTTATTTGGGAATTTTGGATTCCGGTTACGGAAAATTAGCATTTACTGAGTTCTGTTGTTTTTTTCCAACCCTCTGTCTGCAGAGTCTTTACTACATTACACTATCTCCTGGTCTTCCACTGTGCTGAGATAAGTTCTTTCTAGTGCACTGTTTATTCCTCGTCGTCCAGTAAGTTTATTTATAAAAGATCCCAAAGGAATGCCATACGCTTCTGCAGCCTTTCTCTTAGGCATCATATTATCTACAGCTTTTCAGGCTTCCAACAAAGCTTGTTGGATCCACTTTGGCTTAGACGTATTCTTATTCATCATGCTGCTTCTGAGGCAAAAAATATAAATTGGTTATAGTATGGTGTTACCATGAACAACTCATCAAACAAAATTCACAATTTAAATAAAATGAAAACATAGATTTTTAAGTTATTATTTAAATGAATTTAATAGTTTATAGAAGGAATCATAGACGGAGTTTAGGTATAAAATAGTTCTAAATCTTAATTAGATCTAGACTAGACTAGTAGCACTATGTACCGGTGTATGGTTGCACACAGAGCAAATAAAATTTTACTTCCCTCACTGCAACCATTGTGATTTCACATGTGACAGCACACTTGTGTGCCTTGCCCTGAGTGCAACCAACAAGAAATCAGACTTTTCCATCACATTTAACACATTTCAGAGTGTTTACAGCGTATTTTAACCTTTATACAGCCTTATCATAACGTTAGCAACTCACTTACGCCAAATACTAAGGAGACATAACACAATCAAAAACTTATCGCAAAATTTCACAAAGAGATGTTGTTTTTTCGTCGAATTTTTTGCTTTTGATACCGTCTTCCAAAATGGCAGTTAATGATCCGAAAGTTAAAAAAAAAGGTAAACAGTAGACCAAAGGGAGCCTACTGATTATATCTTTGTTTTAATAGAACGCCTGGGTCGAGAGTTAAGTAAGTCGGTTGCCCAAAGGATTGGTTGCACATGGGGCCAGCTACTCTATATTTATATTATCTATAGAGTTTTTGCTGTAAATTTAA
This sequence comes from Lymnaea stagnalis, assembly GCA_964033795.1. NCBI lineage: Eukaryota > Metazoa > Mollusca > Gastropoda > Lymnaeidae > Lymnaea > Lymnaea stagnalis. The sequence goes on from CAXITT010000248.1 coordinate 724,510, forward strand.
GATTATGTTTTCACAATTTTTAGAGAAAGAAAAAGTTGGATTTCAAGGGCACGAAAAGGGGTAAATCTAAAGTAGTTCTCTAGCGTAGAAATCGTCCCACAATTAACTTTGTTAGTGGAAAAAAGTGATATAATTAGTGATAATTTAGATTGGGTAATTTAAGGTCATGTTTAGATGGGGAAAAAGTAGTTTAGGGGCGTGAAAGGGAGTAAGGTAGGCGTATAATATATACCAGATCAATATTTCTCAACCCTAACGATGTTAGAAACGTAAATATCATTACATTGATAATTCTTTTTAAAGTTAGGAATCGTGATGAGTTAATGCAATAGCAGGTAGAAATGATTGCAAAGGACCTACCATTATTATCCTGATAACATCGGGTCTTTTACTATAGCATAAATATAGATTTAAATCCTTTTTTATTAAAACTACCATCACTACTTTATGAATGTCTATAAATCTAATTTATATCTTTTCTTAATTATCAAACATTGACAATTTGTTTAAAATTTTTATTTCTTAATAAAAATGCGATTAACTTTTAAAACCCATTATTTCTGTACAAATATAAATAAGCCTTATTGTGAATGTTGTTGATTCCATGAGTGTTGAGCTAGGTAAAAATTGAAAACTTTAAAGGAAAATTCAAAACATTTTTTTTGGACAAATTAAGATTCATCTTGCGCATAATAATGGTGCAAACACAAAATAATGGTGCACACAGCTACTAATGGTGCACACACCTACTAATGGTGCACACACCTACTAATGGTGCACACACATACTAATGGTGCACACACATACTAATGGTGCACACACCTACTAATGGTGCACACACCTACTAATGGTGCACACACCTACTAATGGTGCACACACCTACTAATGGTGCACACACCTACTAATGGTGCACACACCTACTAATGGTGCAACTACTAATGGTGCACACACCTACTAATGGTGCACACACCTACTAATGGTGCACGTTTAATCAATTATTTTTAAATCAAAATCGTTTGCATTTTCTTGATAATTGTTACTTGTAAGACATAGTTTACTTGCAAGACATGGTTTACTTGCAAGACATAGTTTACTTGCAAGACATAGTTTACTTGCAAGACATAGTTTACTTGCAAGACATAGTTTACTTGCAAGACATAGTTTACTTGCAAGACATAGTTTACTTGTAAGACATAGTTTACTTGTAAGACATAGTTTACTTGCAAGCCATAGTTTACTTGCAAGACATAGTTTACTTGCAAGACATGGTTTACTTGCAAGACATGGTTTACTTGCAAGACATAGTTTACTTGCAAGACATAGTTTACTTGTAAGACATAGTTTACTTGCAAGACATAGTTTACTTGCAAGACATGGTTTACTTGGAAGACATGGTTTACTTGCAAGACATAGTTTACTTGCAAGACATAGTTTACTTGCAAGACATAGTTTACTTGCAAGACATAGTTTACTTGTAAGAAATAGTTTACTTGTAAGACATAGTTTACTTGCAAGACATAGTTTACTTGCAAGACATAGTTTACTTGCAAGACATAGTTTACTTGCAAGACATAGTTTACTTGCAAGACATAGTTTACTTGTAAGACATAGTTTACTTGTAAGACATAGTTTACTTGCAAGACATAGTTTACTTGCAAGTCATAGTTTACTTGTAAGACATAGTTTACTTGCAAGACATAGTTTACTTGCAAGACATAGTTTACTTGTAAGACATTGTTTACTTGTAAGAAATAGTTTACTTGTAAGACATAGTTTACTTGCAAGACATAGTTTACTTGCAAGACATAGTTTACTTGCAAGACATAGTTTACTTCTAGGACATAGTTTACTTGCAAGACATGGTTTACTTGCAAGACATGGTTTACTTGCAAGACATGGTTTACTTGCAAGACATGGTTTACTTGCAAGACATGGTTTACTTGCAAGACATGGTTTACTTGCAAGACATGGTTTTCTTGCAAGACATGGTTTACTTGCAAGACATGGTTTACTTGCAAGACATGGTTTACTTGCAAGACATGGTTTACTTGCAAGGCATGGTTTACTTGCAAGGCATGGTTAACTTGCAAGACATGGTTTACTTGCAAGACATGGTTTACTTGCAAGACATGGTTTACTTGCAAGACATGGTTTACTTGCAAGACGTAGTTTACTTGCAAGACGTAGTTTACTTGCAAGACGTAGTTTACTTGCAAGACGTAGTTTACTTGCAAGACGTAGTTTACTTGCAAGACGTAGTTTACTTGCAAGACGTAGTTTACTTGCAAGTCGTAGTTTACTTGCAAGACATAGTTTACTTGCAAGACATAGTTTACTTGCAAGACATAGTTTACTTGCAAGACATAGTTTACTTGCAAGACATAGTTTACTTGCAAGACATAGTTTACTTGCAAGACATAGATTACTTGCAAGACATAGTTTACTTGCAAGACATAGTTTACTTGCAAGACATAGTTTACTTGCAAGACATAGTGTTTACTTGCAAGACATAGTTTACTTGCAAGACATAGTTTACTTGCAAGACATAGTTTACTTGCAAGACATAGTTTACTTGCAAGACATAGTTTACTTGCAAGACATAGTTTACTTGCAAGACACAGTTTACTTGTAAGACATAGTTTACTTGTAATACATAGTTTACTAGATAACAAAAAAGAAATAAAAATGTTGCATTTTGTGCGGTAACCTCTACATACTCGGCAAGACCTATTTGAAGAAAGATGTTATTGTAAAACTAAATAAATTTTTGATGATACATTCTACCCTCTTCTTCACAGATACTGAAAACGAATTCTCTCAGGGCGAGGACTGAAAGATATCAAAATGATATTTTCCCCAATCTGTACGAATTTACCAGCATGCTGCCCCAGTCACAATTCTAAATTAACGGAATATCTGGGTTTTTTTCCATTAGTGTAATAATTTAATGTAGATGTCTTGTGTTCAAATTGACTTATTTATGTACTGAAAATGTCCAATGCAATCATAAAAACATTTCCATATGTTTGGATCGATAAAAGAGTCGTATCTTATCTTGTAATAGCAATTTGTTTTACAGTCACCTCGAGCATTGCAACGCTTATTCAATCCATGCGATAAACTCGAGCTCTAGTCTGTGCCTTGGTGTTGATGCACCAACACTTCCAATTCATCCAGGCTGGCTTGCAGCGTATCGACTTGTTGTCGAGCTGCGAGTTCTTCCAGTTTGTTTGTTTCTTTGTTATTTGCCAGTCTCCTTTTCAAGCGATTAAATAAATCAGAGACAACATGAAAAGCGAGGCATTCTTTGAGATTCTTCATCGTTAAAGCTGAATAAAAACTGAACTGAGGCAGACAATAACAAATTGTCGCCCATAGGACTGGTGCAGATCCGTTACAGAGCTGGACATTAGTGAACTTCATAACAGTACGCATTTTAGTAGGATTTCAGATGCAATAGTATCGTTGTATTGCTGTCATGGTAGTGTTGTCATGGTATTGTTGTCATGGTACTGTTGTCATGGTAGTTTTGTCATGGTATTGTTGTCATGGTATTGTTGTCATGACATGTTTGTGAATATAATTAAAATATTTGTTATTTGTTTTTATTTGATCGACAGCGTGTCCCTTAAAAGCATACACAGTCTATTACTGCAGCGTCCCAACGATGTATGAACGTCCAACATGTATTGCATGAAATTGTTCAAAACTAGAAGTAAGTAGTGTTGTGCACTTAACGTTCTTATTTATCTTGTGATTAGTTTTAAAAGATGAAGACTGGTTGATCTTAGTTTTTCAACTGACTGTGGTCAATCTATCAATTAAAAGACGATTGGTTTGTCGAAGTGCTTCCCTTACGAACCCAAACAAAATAAAAAATACTCTCTTAGTATGCATTGTTTCCCACAATTACTTTGGGATTCATTCAAAATGGGAAATTACTCCAAATTGTCTTTAATTTTTTTTTCTTCTGGTACTTTATATTGATACTCTAACTTTCTTTTATTTAAAACAAAAAATTAACAATAAAAAACTCTTAACGATTGAAATATGCAAGAAATCTTGGCGTACTGTCTATAGCTATACAGTCACGACTGACAGATGAACTGACCATCAAGAAAGCTTGGAGCACTGCTTACAACTATACAGTCACGACTGACAGATGAACTGACCATCAAGAAATCTTGGCGTACTGTCTATAGCTATACAGTCACGACTGACAGATGAACTGACCATCAAGAAAGCTTGGAGCACTGCTTACAACTAAACAGTCGCGACCGACAGATGAACTGACCATCAAGAAATCTTGGCGTACTGTCTATAGCTATACAGTCGGGACTGACAGATGAACTGACCATCAAGAAAGCTTGGGGCACTGCTTACAACTAAACAGTCGCGACCGACAGATGAACTGACCATCAACAAATCTTGGAGTACTGTCTATAGCTATACAGTCGGGACTGACAGATGAACTGACCATCAACAAATCTTGGAGTACTGTCTATAGCTATACAGTCGGGACTGAGAGATGAACTGACCATCAAGAAAGCTTGGAGTACTGTCTATAGCTATACAGTCGGGACTGACAGACGAACTGATCATCAAGAAAGCTTTGAGTACTGTCTATAGCTATACAGTCGCGACTGACAGACGAACTGACCATCAAGAAAGCTTGGAGTACTGTCTATAGCTATACAGTCGGGACTGACAGACGAACTGACCATCAAGAAAGCTTGGAGTACTGTCTATAGCTATACAGTCGGGACTGGCAGACGAACTGACCATTTCGCTCAACATTTTAATTTAAAACTTTTATATAATGTCACTTCAATAAAACTGGTTTGTATTATCTTTTTGTGTTTTTTTAGAAGTGTTGGGGACGACCCAATGAATAATTGCGACTCCAGATACAATGATCTATATTTAAATATGTGCTTGGAAAAGAAGAGAGAAAACTAGGGTTTTTCACATAACTTATCACAACACAAATGGGAGCCCACATTGTGCGAGCCCTAACTCTGATTAATTCATTAACTCTTCCTTAACCCACGTGACTTTCATGGAAGGACAGTTGTGACAATAGTGAACGTCTGAAAAACTTCGTTTTGTTTTGTTATATGGGAGATAAAAGACGGGTGGTTGAATTGGAGGGTAGTAAGTGGGGTGGTTGTATGGGATGGGAGGATGTGGGGTGGTTGTATGGGATGGGAGGATGTGGGGTGGTTGTATGGGATGGGAGGATGTGGGGTGGTTGTATGGGATGGGAGGATGTGGGGTGGTTGTATGGGATGGGAGGATGTGGGGTGGTTGTATGGGATGGGAGGATGTGGGGTGGTTGTATGGGATGGGAGGATGTGGGGTGGTTGTATGGGATGGGAGGATGTGGGGTGGTTTTATTGGATGGGAAGGATGTGGATGGTTGTATAGGATGGTAGGATGTGGATGGTGGTTTTGGAGGGTAGGCTGTGGGGTGGTTGTGTGGGATGGTAGGCTGTGGGTTGCTGTATGGGATGGTAGGATGTGGATGGCTTTATGGGATGGTAGGATGTGGATGGTTGTATGTGATGGTAGGATGTTGATTGGTTGTGGCGGATGGTAGAATGTGAATGGTTCTATGGGATGGAAGGATGTGAATGGTTCTATGGGATGGAAGGATGTGAATGGTTGTATGAGAGGAGAGGATATGTGGGAAGATTACAGGAGGGTATGATGATGAGAACCCAACCACGATGCATTGAAATGGTTTATCTCGATTATGTTTACATAAATTCTTTCAATATGTCAATCAGTTTGCCTTCGTCCACTTGCCGTGAGTCTGATGACGTTGATGGCCGTTTTTGGATACATGGCCAAAAGCACCACACTGATCTCCACCTGGTCTTATCAAGCAAAAGGTAATGTGATAGCCTGAACTATAACAAGCCAAATAAGTGTGGTAGCTTGAACTATAACAAGCCAAATATATGTGGTAGCTTGAACTATAGCAAGCCAAATATATGTGGTAGCTTGAACTATAACAAGCCAAATATATGTGGTAGCTTGAACTATAGCAAGCCAAATATATGTGGTAGCTTGAACTATAACAAGCCAAATATATGTGGTAGCTTGAACTATAGCAAGCCAAATATATGTGGTAGCCTGAACTATAGAAAGCCAAAGGTATGTGGTAGCCCGTACACTTAGTAAGCCAAAGGAATGTATTAGCCGGAAAGATTGCAAGCCAAGGTTAAGTTGTAGCCTGAACTAAAGCGAGTCAGGGCTAAGTGGTAGCCTGAACTATAGTAAGCCAAGGTTGACTGGTAGTCTGAGCTATATTAAGGTGCATGTATGTGGTAGCCTGAACCTTAGCAAGCCTAAGATATGTGGTAGCCTGTACCATTAGTAAGCCAAAGGTATGTGATAGCATAAATGATATCAAGACAAATGTATGTGTAGCCTGAAAGATAGCAAACCAAAATTATATGGTAGCCTGAACTATAGAAAGCCAAATGTATGTGAAGCCTGAAAGATAGCAAGCAAAAAGTATGTTGTAGAATGAATGATAGCAAGCCAGGGTTAATTGGTAGTAAGAGCAATAACAAGCCAAAATGGATCAATCTGTGTCATCTGGTATTGATTTTAAAAAAACATTCACGCCAATAATCTTAAATAAAAACAACTGAGAAGAATAGGCTTTCACATCAAGATCCAACAGTTCGGATCTACAGCAACCAACTATTAAGATATTTCTGGTGGGAAGACAACACATTGTACCAGATAGAAGTGCTAACTTTACTATTTCAAACTAGCGGTTGCCGGCAGCTTTTCAAAAAAATGAGCGCACCCACCCCCCTCCACCCCCACCCCCGAGACTTCTACAGGGGAGTTGTGTTCCTCGATGAAATTTTCATTGATGTCTCCAAGTTAATTTTTTCACCAAGTTCTTAGATGACCCCATACCAAGCTTATCTAGCGAGCCCTCTACCAAGCCCCTTACCAAATCCCGCACCAAGTTCTCCGACTTAGACCCCCCACCCCCACCAAGTCCCCTACCAAGCCCCACTAGGGATTCTTCTGATAAACCCCCAAAGAAGTTCCCCTACCAAGCCCCCTACTTAGTCCGCTACGAATACCCTCTCTGAAGCCTTCGTGGGTATAAAATTTAAGATAATATAAGAATATTTTATTGATCCCAATAATCTTACATATTGTATTCAATCATGAAAAGCCTTGTTCGAATTTTTCGTTTGTTCTTAAAATTCTTAGTCCTTAGTAAGACTTAGTGAACAACTGTTGAGTTCCTAAGTGAATAACTGTTGAATTCCTTAGAGTGAGTTGTAATTTTCAACAGAGTCTTAACGGAGTTCTCGGGGGTTTTCTCCCAAAATATCGCCGACACTCCTTATGTCTTTACGCGATTTGATCGTGGATGTTTGTTACATGCAAGAAACGATTATTTGGAATGACAAAAATGAACGGCACGACGCAACAAGATACTAGATAAGCTTATCGGTCAACCAGACATGTCTCAAGACACACCCAGGTGACCAGGTGTCTCAAGACACACGCTGAGGACCAGGTGTCTCAAGACACACGCTGAGGGCCAGGTGTCTCAAGACACACGCTGAGGACCAGATGTCTTAAGACACACTCTGATGACCAGGTGTCTCAAGACACATTCTGAGGACCAGGTGTCTCAAGACACACGCTGAGAACCAGGGTCGTGTGAAAGGGAGTGAGCCTAATCGTTTTTAAATGGTCAATTTTTTTTGCAGTACTTCTGTTTCCATATATAAAGGGGCGACATTTTCAGATTTTGACCCCAGGCGCTGCTTTTCTACGCCGCTCCCCTTTTCATCAAATTTTAAACATTTTTTATGACTTATTTTCAAAAGAAACTTACAATTGTTATACAGGAACTCAAAACATTTATTTTGCTCAACAAAGTGTATAATCGTACTTGATGTTTGCGTGAATGAGTAAGAGACCCAACTGTCAAAGAAACAACTAAGATGGACAAGTAACTGGTAATGTTTCCTTGACTGATAAATGACCAAATTGTCACACACAGAAGAAGACTCTCGAGTCTGGACCACCTTATCAACCGGTACGGACTGAACCACAAAAGACCTGTGGACTATTTTTAAGAAAATATTGAATCAGCCATGCGACTCACCTGTGGCGAATTTTGATGAAAAATGTGGAAAAGAAGCTTCGGGTAAGCTAAAACGATAGTACAGGTGTGAGTCATTTTGGGTGACAGTCCTTTAAATGTGCTTAAACTTGAATATTAATGGTCTAATTATTGTCTAGTCACTTTTTATATCAACAACAACTCGTAATATTGAACGACATCTCCTTGTAGCGAACGACAACTCTTTATAGCGAACGACAACTCTTTAAAGTGAACGACAACTCTTTACAGTGAGCGACAACTCTTTACAGTGAACGACAACTCTTTATAGTGAACGACAACTCTTTATAATGAACGACAACTCTTTACAGTGAACGACAACTCTTTATAGTGAACGACAACTCTTTATAGTGAACGACAACTCTTTAAAGTGAACGACAACTCTTTACAGTGAGCGACAACTCTTTACAGTGAACGACAACTCTTTATAGTGAACGACAACTCTTCATAGTGAACGACAACCCTTTAAAGCGAACGACAACTCTTTATAGTGAATGACAGCTTTTTATAATGAACGACAACTCTTTATAGTGAATGACAGCTTTTTATAATGAATAACAACTCCTCATAGAGAACGACAACTCCTCCTAGTGAACGACAAGCGCAGCAATGTATACGCTGAATGGATGATAATACTAAGTTTTTGTATGTGTGTTAGTTAGGGCGTCCCAGAAATGCTAGGAACATTTTTTTTTTTTAATCTTTGGTGTCTCACCCCCTGAAATGTGTCTCTTGGGGACAATGAGTGAATTGGTGAAGTTGTAGCTCATTTGAACAACATTTAGAGGTCCCCCAAGAGCTTTTAAAATTCCAGTATTAGGCCAACATAAAAATCCAGACGAATCGTGGCTCAAATAACTTGCAGTTTTTGCATGCACATATATGAATAAAATGAAGTTTAAATATACTTATATTTACCTCATTGCTACCATTAACTAGAGTTGAAATTGTGTGATTCTTAATTAGAAAATGTAATAAATGCGAGAAAACATATAAAATACCTAATGTGCAAAACTTGTGCATATTTTTTGAAAATTTGATTGTTTTAAACTAAGCAGTATTTTCCAAGAGCACAATGCATCGTCATCGCAAGCTTCGTCGTCAACAAGCTGCAGCACGTAAAAAAGAAGACTATATTCCCTCAAAATCAATTGTTCATTGGGATGGTATTGCTATTGCCCGATGTTACCGGAGAGGTTACCAACAACGTCCATCGATTACCTGTCCTGCTCTCATCACTTGTCGATGGCACTACAAAGCTCCTTGGTGTTCCCAAGTTAGCCTTCTGGTCTGGGTCAGGACGGGCACCTGCTGATGCAGTATATGAACATATCAAATCGTGGAAGTGCGAATCTATGGTCATCGGCATGTGCTTAGACACTACGGCTTCCAATACTGGAAGACTCAATGGAGCTTGCACTCTGTTGGAAGTAGCCCTGGGACGTAATCTATTATGGATGGCATGCCGTCATCACACGTTGGAAGTACTCCTTTCCGATGCATTCAATGTTTGTCTTGGACCATCCACTGGACCAGAGATTTTGTTTTTTAAGAGGTTTCGAGAAAAATGGCAAGAATTAAACCACACACCTGAAGCCAGATCCGCCCCTTTGATAATCGTGTCCGATTCGATTAAAGAATTTATCAAATGTCAACTTGAGGTCAGTCATTCACGTAATGATTGTTTGGAATTTCTTCTGCTTGCTGCACAAATGGTTGGGTTGGAGGTTGATGTCAGCATTCGCAGACCTGGTGCCCTACATAGGGCAAGGTGGATGGCGAAAGCAATCTATGCATTGAAAATCGAACTATTGTTTGCAGGCAACGAAACCATCTTTCAGTTAACAGCTCGAGAATTACAAGGTATTCAGCGCTTTAATCGGTTTACCATATGTGTTTATCTTCAATCATGGTTTTCATGCAGGCTCACCGCAGATGCACCTGTGAATGATATCTTGTTGATACAGCGTTTATACGAATATGATGATGCTGTTCTTCGATCGACTGGATTGAAAATGATGGTGCGTCACTCGTGGTACTTGAGTCCGGAACTGTGGACGCTTGTGTTACTTTCAACCCTTTTGTCGGACAAAGAAAAAACTGGCCTTGTTCGGACAATGCAATCAGAACGTGGACCGCATCTCATAAAAACACTACCAAAAAGTGTTGTTGATTTGCGTGCTTCTACCACATTTTTTGAAACATCCAACATTGATGCCAGTTTTCTAGATGTTCCTGTTGAAGCATGGTCAGATACACCATCTTTTAAAGTTGCAGCAGATTTTGTAAAGAATCTGGCTTGTATCAATGACTCTGCAGAGCGAGGTGTAGCATTGATACAAAATTTCAATGACAGTATCACCAAGGACGAAGAACAAAAAACAATTTTTGCTCCAAGTGGTTGACAAACATCGGAAAAATTTTGCAGAGTGTAATCGTGAACAGCTGGCTAACATTTAAATTTGAAGAACTTTTTTAAATTTTTGTCTACCCTACAGTACAAAGTACAAGATACATATTATGAATGCTTAATTGCATTGCTTATTATTATTTTTCAAGCAGATTGACATTCTTTCAAGAATTAACTTGAGAAAATGAATAAAACTTTGTTTTTCATAATTTTTTACTTAAATTTCAAATTTAAAAATTTAAACCATTCAAGATTTATATATTTTGTTTCATTTAATATTATAAACAATACTAAGCATCAATTTGTTACTTAATATATCAGTTTCGCTTATAATGCAACATTAACGCTGTATTAGATTTGACCGCGAATGATTTTACACCAAAATCTGGAACTTTAAACCTCTTGGTGGACCTCTAAACATTGTCCAAATGAGCTGAAATTTTGCAAGTTAACTACTGTTACCATACAGACATATTCTGTGGGGTGAGACATCGACATTTCAAAACTTCATTTTTTTGGGACACCCTAATGTGTGTGCATGTTTGTGTATGCGAGAATGTGTGTGTTTTTGAGTGTGTGTGGTTCGGTGGGTGGGCTCTTTTAACGTTAATTATTTTTTTAAACACAATAATATTTTTTGTATTGTTATCTTTAGATCATTGGGAACTCTGAATAAACCTAGGGCGCATGATATGCCTCTGTTTTATTTACAACTGGATCAAATCGTTAAGCAGTTGGTATCGAGGTTCTCTGGTGTATAAAAGAACAAATGGCGCCAGATTTTGTTCTATTTTTTCTGACATTCATCCTCAGCATAACTAATTTCCTTTAAAAAAAAAGAATCAGTTCTCGACAACACAGGTTTAAATACAGCCTCATCATTGCAATAAATACAGAATAAGCCCACGACCTCAATGGTCTGCAGTAAATACAACACAAGCAGACGACCTCAATGGTCTGCAGTAAATACAGCACAAGTCCACCATCTCAATGGTCTGCAGTAAATACAACACAAGCCGACCATCTCAATGGTCTGCAGTAAATACAACACAAGCCGACAATCTCAATGGTCGACTATTCGGAAAGCTCCGTGTTAAAGTGGAGCTCGATAACGATTTTAAACGGTTGCTGCTTCATATGAAAGTTTATCTGAAGCCAATAGTATCAGTTGCTTTAAGAAGCTAATAGAAAAAATGGTGTTAATTATTTTAGAGTTACGAGTCTTTTGTGCGAGGTTTCGGCCAATCAGATGGACAATGTCCAGTTCCATATTTTTAATTGTTTCCTGGGTACACGAACGACGGCCAAGTCGGCCGGGTTAAGGATCCCTGGCGGACCTGATCTGGTCTGTTGGCCGTAATGTGAGGACCACAGGATTATATGATAGTTCATCAATGCGCTGGTGTAACTATAAACGGGTGGATTATACATTTGATAAAGGCATTGCTGTAACGGTAAAGTGATCGAATTATTGAATGGTCTCATCCTAGCCTCTACCCGGGACTGCTTGCGACCACTGAGCAAAATCCATCCATCCACTCCTGTGGATCCAAAACCCATGAAGGTCTTTGGCCTGCCTCACTACTTCCTGCCACTTAGACCTAACTAATGATTTTCTTTTTCATGCTTCGATTCCCAGCTGCTGGAGATCTTTTTCCACAAGATCCATCCATCTAAGCCAAGTTCTGCCCTTGAGCCGTTTCCCTCTGGGGTTTACTTCACTTCTCTGTCATTCGGCATTCTTTCTAAGTATCCTGTCCAGGGTAACCTACCCTTTTTTATTTCTGCTACTAGTGTGGGATACTGATAAAGAGTGTACAATTCCTGGTTGGTTCATATTATCGATGCATAGTCATGCATTGATGGTCCATATATTTTCCGAATAATTTGTCTCTCCAATGTGTTTATTGTGTTTTCTGCCATCTTACTTAGGGTCCAAGTTTCACTTGCGCATGTTACATCTGGTCTATAAATAGTTTTCTTTGTTAGTTTCGTTTTGGTAATGTTTTTTACTTTTGAGTATTTCCCGACCACTGAAGTATGTCCTGTTTCCGGCCGATATTATTTATTTTATTTCTGTTTGTCATTCATTTCTTTCATTTAATAAAGATCCTAGGTATTTGAAGTGATTTACTGTTTCAAAAATCTGGTTTCTGAATTTAATGGCTTCATCCAGACCAGTGGTTCTCAATCTTCCTAATGCCACGACGCTTTAATACAGTTCCTCATGTTGTGGCCACCCCCAACCAAAAATTATTTTCGTTGCTACTTCATAACTGTTGAGTATATATGTTTTCCGCTTGTCTTTGACGACCCCTGTTTAAGGGTCATTCGATCCCCCACTTCCAGGGGTCGCGACCCACAGGTTGAGAACCATTTGATCTAGAGTGAATCTAGACCAATAGGACCAGTGCCCCCTCCTCAAGGAGTCAGTGGGGTGTATCGGAGGGTGGTAAATTGGTCAGTAGATTTAGGCATGGTCCTCTAGACAGCTTGACGGTCTTAATAGCTTTAGGCATGGTCCTCTAGACAGCTTGACGGTCTTAATAGCTTTAGGCATGGTCCTCTAGACAGCTTGACGGTCTTAATAGCTTTAGGCATGGTCCTCTAGACAGCTTGACGGTCTTAATAGCTTTAGGCATGGTCCTCTAGACAGCTTGACTGTCTTAATTTTGTCGGCGGTCTTTAATTCGAGCACCACAAGATCAATGTATTTCTTTCTCACGTTGGTGTAACTATAAAGTATTGGATTCTGTCTTTAAATATGACAGTGTTCACGGACGTCATGTGGGTAAGGCAGGGTGGGGCTTTTTCCCCCACCCCACCCCCTGAATGTGCAGGTTTTATTTAAATTGCTATGTACTGTGGCGCCTGCAGTAATAAACAACTTAACCAATCGATCAAGTTTTGGCTTTGCTCTCTCCCTTAAAAAAAAACTGAAATGACGTCCCTGGCATTGTTGTAAAGGTAAACTGATTAATTATTTGAATGGTCTCATCCAAGCCTGCACCAGGGACTGCCTGCGACCACTGAGCAACAACTCTAAAGAAAGACTCAATGACGTCATCACGTCTCCCAACTTGACCCTCTCGCAACAACAAAGGGACGCCATCTTGTCTCTGTCAGAATCCATCCCCGAGAGTGACGTCATCTTCCTGTCTGCCAGCTCGTCCAATCACTACGACGAGATGCAGGCGATGTTCCACAACCTACACATGGTTGTGTTTCCCTTGATTCCCAACATAATTGTGGTATTATTTGATCTCGGACTCACAGAAGATCAACGGAGAAAGGTTTTTGCTAAAAATAGTTGTGGAAAATAATTTCTAAATTACTTAAATCACTTAAAGTACAGTTTATGATCATGTTGTGTCTTTAAATTACTTTCTCAAATATTTATTTCAAGATTAAGTATATAAATAACATGAATTTTAAAGTAACTTTATTAAATTATTTCAAATAAAAAGAGGATTTTATGATCTGATAAGAGTTTTTTTTTGGCACATATATTTTAAATTGAATCATTTTGTCCAGACAGAAAAACACTGCAGGTGTCACGTGGTACGATTCCCGGCGGAGAAATTCCCACCTCATGTGGAAAACCCCCATTGTTATTCATGGAAACCTGTCATAATCCGGGTTAGTATAAATTTACATAAGCATACCATACACTTATATGTCGGAACGATAAGCAGGAAAAGATATAACTATATATCTAAGCTGACCATTACGCCAAAGAAACGAAGCAATTTCAATACGTTCGGAGTCTTTAAAAAAGTATAGTGGCTTTCTGTTATTACACGGAGATCGAATGCATTTAAATGTGCAAAACATGAAATATATCCACATTTATTTGAGTAAATATTTAACTCTTTTTCTCCAGAGCAACGCTCCCATCGTTGACTTTAAATAAGGTTCCAGATGAATCGATGATGGGATGTATGAAGACCTGTTTATTTTGTTTGTTTTTTTAGCTTTGGTTTTTAATTACTTTTAATCAAATCTAGAATGATTTCCCTTTGATAAACACCCGGTTATTCTTTATTTCAACGAGTTTTTACAAATTCACACAGAACGAAGTGTTTTAAGCGGTTGTTTAAGTCTTATTATAAATTACGAAAACATTTATAACAACAATAGTGGAACTATTTTAATCATTTTATCCAAATTTGAAAGTTACGAAACAAAGTTTTAATCCTAAACTTATGATCTAATAATTGCATTAATAATCGCATTTATCGGGAAAACCCAAACATGTTTCTTTTAGTGCGTTGTTAATGTTGCGAATTTAAAGTAATTTGATTTAAATAAACACACAAATGACGTCATAGCGCGAATTTCTTTGTTTAGCTAAAGCTCTGTTTCTTTGAGTACAGTGAAATGCCATAGTCAAATAGCGTTCACTAATTAACTTTTAACTTATCCAAATAACAAACTATATGAAGTGCAAAAAATGTGTTTGTGTACGTAATGGGCTACGATCCCGTGGATAATTTTATTAATTTTTGTTTTAATCGGAGTGGTTGGGGAGGGGGGGGACGGGGGGACAATACTTTCATTTTGTTTCAGGCAGCACAAGATACGCCTCAGAATAAATGAATAAACTTGATCAATAATTATACTGCTTTGGTATACATATCGGGGTAGGAAATATGATGTATACATTTTTACGTGGATGACAATATCTTTAATTCCAATGATATTACAATTGTGAAAAAGAATCTTACATTCTCTTTTTACAAATAAACATAATTCTACCAATTAAGTAAATCAATGGCGTAAGTATACTAATGAAATTTAAACCCACTCATTTTAAAGAAGTGAATTTTTTAATTTTTTTGTTAATTTTCGAAAAGTAAAGTTTGTGTATATTGTTATGCGATCAATAACATTTCTGTCAAGAAGACACGCAGGCCTGTGAAAAATGGTTAAGAGAAGCTTCTTTACATGAAATATTTTATTTTTTTAACGATTTTCCGATAATATAGTAGAAAACACAGGAAAAATGTTTTGGTTAAAGTTTTAATGAAGATGTTAGTATAATAATAATAATAATGAAGTTCATTTCAAAAACACGCTCCATCCCCAAAGGCTCGAAGCGCGGTACAAAGTCAACAAAAAACATATCTATAATTTAACACATTTAAAACAAACGCAACACTACAAAAACTAATTAAAAGCATACAATCTCAAATGCCGGTGATCTAAAAAAGAAATATTTAAATAGTATGTAGAGTTTTTTTTGTAAATTTAAAATTACGTTTTCACAATTTTTATAGAAAGAAATATATTTTAGGGGCATGAAAACTTGTAGAGTAGACTCAACAGTTAATGATTTAAAAACAGGACATCTCAAGTATTTCTCTTGCGTAGAAATCAGCCGTCATTAAAATCATTTAATAAAAATAATGATTTAATTAATGATAATTTATTTTGTAATTTAAAGACCATTTTTACAGAAAAAAAATGCAGTTTGCGGTGCGAAAAGGGGTAGGGTAGTCGTATAATATACTGCAGAAAAATACTAAATTGTAAAGATGTTAGAAAGGTAAATATCATTACATACATACTTATTTTTATGATAGTGGAAATGTGATGGGTTTTCGCAATAGCAGGTATAAATTATCGCAAAGGGCTACCATTATAATCACGAGAACGTCAGGTGATTTTTATAGTATAAATAAGGATGAGCTAGGCTGACCATAACGCCAAAGAAACGAAGAGAATTACATGCGTTCGGATTCTAAATAACAATGATAGTTATTGTTCTATTATTTTACGGAAAATGAATAAATTGAAATGCGCAAAAATAAAATGTATCCGCCTTTATGTTAGTAAATGATTAAGTATTACTATGATCAACTATAAATGATTATAAGTATTACTATGATCAACTATAAATGATTATAAGTATTACTATGATCAACTATAAATGATTATAAGTATTACTATGATCAACTATAAATGATTATAAGTATTACTATGATCAACTATAAATGATTATAAGTATTACTATGATCAACTATAAATGATTATAAGTATTACTATGATCAACTATAAATGATTATAAGTATTACTATGATCAACTATAAATGATTATAAGTATTACTATGATCAACTATAAATGATTATAAGTATTACTATGATCAACTATAAATGATTATAAGTATTACTATGATCAACTATAAATGATTATAAGTATTACTATGATCAACTATAAATGATTATAAGTATTACTATGATCAACTATAAATGATTATAAGTATTACTATGATCAACTATAAATGATTATAAGTATTACTATGATCAACTATAAATGATTATAAGTATTACTATGATCAACTATAAATGATTATAAGTATTACTATGATCAACTATAAATGATTATAAGTATTACTATGATCAACTATAAATGATTATAAGTATTACTATGATCAACTATAAATGATTATAAGTATTACTATGATCAACTATAAATGATTATAAGTATTACTATGATCAACTATAAATGATTATAAGTATTACTATGATCAACTATAAATGATTATAAGTATTACTATGATCAACTATAAATGATTATAAGTATTACTATGATCAACTATAAATGATTATAAGTATTACTATGATCAACTATAAATGATTATAAGTATTACTATGATCAACTATAAATGATTATAAGTATTACTATGATCAACTATAAATGATTATAAGTATTACTATGATCAACTATAAATGATTATAAGTATTACTATGATCAACTATAAATGATTATAAGTATTACTATGATCAACTATAAATGATTATAAGTATTACTATGATCAACTATAAATGATTAAGTATTACTATGATCAACTATAAATGATTATAAGTATTACTATGATCAACTATAAATGATTAAGTATTACTATCATCAACTATAAATGATTATAAGTATTACTATGATCAACTATAAATGATTAAGTATTACTATGATCAACTATAAATGATTATAAGTATTACTATGATCAACTATAAATGATTAAGTATTACTATGATCAACTATAAATGATTATAAGTATTACTATGATCAACTATAAATGATTATAAGTATTACTATGATCAACTATAAATGATTAAGTATTACTATGATCAACTATAAATGATTATAAGTATTACTATGATCAACTATAAATGATTAAGTATTACTATGATCAACTATAAATGATTATAAGTATTACTATGATCAACTATAAATGATTATAAGTATTACTATGATCAACTATAAATGATTTTAAGTATTACTATGATCAACTATAAATGATTTTAAGTATTACTATGATCAACTATAAATGATTTTTTTTTAAATAACAAAAAAAGGAACTTTTTAAAGCATTTTATCCGAGTTTAAAAGCTAGGGGGGGGAAAGTAAAAGAATGATCTTAGAATTGCATCGTATTCACATTTTTGGAAAACCCAAACATCTTTTGTTTTTAATGTGTTTTAGTGCGTTGTTCATATTGCAAAATAAAATTTAAATTAGTTTGTTCTAAATAAACACGCAAATAATTTCATAGTGCGAATTAATCTAAAGCTATAAGTTTCTTTGATTTTATAATCACGAGTGACAAAATGTATAATGAACTAACTTTGCAATGCCACTCAAAGAAAGAAAGTTGTTGCATTTTAATTATGTTTCTTGAAGAACTTTTAAATACACATTTTTTAAATAAAATTTCGGCTCGTGCCTACGCGAATAATTCAGAAGGCTTTCCGACGCGAGAGCAGGCCACATGAATCTGTCCACGGGAGAAGCATGGGTTTTCCAAATTTAGTCTGCAAACTTGTAGCAATTGTCCCTGTGCTTTGTAGATAGTCACTGCTAACGCGTGCCGCAGTGGAAACTGCATACATTTGAATTCAAATGGCATCTCTGTTGGAATCATTGGGATGCGTGGCAACAGTACATCACCTCCTTTAAATTTTCAATTTAAAATAATAGCTTCGATGGTATTTTTCATCATTTTTTCACTGAAACTTGTTGCCGTTGTAAAGTCGTGGTGGATGTATGTTTCATTTAAGAATAATAGGCTCGTCAATTGTCAGTGGTTGAACGTGCGTTAGAATGCCTGGCAATTCAAGTGATTGGATAATTGACAACTTCGTCTTGATTCAACACAGTATTGATTAGCTTATACGTTGTCGTTTCGCCTAGGATTTCATTCTGCGTGCTTAAGTTGATGGCATTGACATCATTGTTTTTGCGAGCTAATATAGCACGTGCACTGAGCCACTGATGATTTTTGTATATTGTGCGATATTTGTAAAAAAATTGATGAATCAATTCGACGGTGGTAGCTGTAATTTTGCAGATGCTTGTTGGCAGTGAAAAACATTGTATGGATTCATCAATTGAAATGTTCCCATTCCCAATGTCCAACAATTGTTTTGCGAAACGTACAGGGGATGCATCATTGTGTAGTTGTACACGCATATTGGTCTACAAGGTCAATTTCTGTACATGCCGCCATAAAATTGATGATTTGAGACATGCATTTAATTCATCAGCAGCTGTTGAACGTGGTATAGCTGGTAGAGTTTGTCAAAAATCACCATATAATAAAAAAACTGCGCTACCGAAGAGCTGTTCATTCCCTCTGAAATCTGCTAGTGTACGATGAAACGCTTCCAATGCCTGAAACTGAAATGTCGTTTTTGTATTTGATTCAATTCCATCTACCCATGAAATAGCTCCGTTTGAAATTTTATTTTTATAGTTCGAATCAGAAAATAATGGAATTTAGGGTCCCCGGCCCTAATCGGAATATTGTAAAAGGGTTGTACTAAATTAGACAAAATTTGGCGGTGGATCCAGCTCCATCCACCCATGCAATTGCTCTGTTGGAAATTATTGTTATAAAACTCTTCTAAGAAAAAACGAATAAGGGTCACTGGCCCAAACGGAATATGGTAAAAATGTTTTTCTAATTTAGAAACATTTGCGGTAGTGCGCTTATCAATTTAGCAAAGTTTTATCGCAATCGGATGAATGGTATAGAAATGCATACGTTAATTATATAGATAATAAAGGGGTGGAAAGCAAATTTTGGGCCCCCGACCACAAACGGGATATTGTAGAATTGTTGTATTGCTTCAGAAACCTACCTCATATGTCACACACACAATGTATTGTCACTATTTGTATTTGATTAAAAAGATATCCATCCGTGCATTAGCTCTGTTTAAAATTATAGTTGTATAGCTTGTTTAAAAACTGAACATTTTAAAATGGTTGTAATAATTTAAAAATCTTTTGCGGTCGTGCGCAAAAATTTCTCTAAAGTTTTATCACGTTCTAATAAATGTTTTACAAAGCTCATATTAGGAAAAAAAAAAAAAGAATTAGGGGCCAACTGCCCAAACGGAATATTTTAGAAGGGTTATAATGACTTAGAAAAATGCTCTGGCTTGTGGACAACAACTCATCTCAATTTTATCGCAATCCCTTGAATGGTGTAGGAGCGTATATGGTTTGAAATTATATTTATATGGCTCATATTAGAAAAAAACGAACATAGGACCCCTGGCTCAAAACTGAATATTTTAAAAAAATTGTATTCATTTAAGAACCTTTGCGGGCGAATGCACAACGTCTCACTAAAGTTTTATCGCATTCTGAGAAAGGGCATGGAGCGCATACGGAAATTATTATTTTTTTTAAAGCTCGTATAAAAAAAATATGAATTTGGGTCCAAAGGCAAAAATGGAAAATTTGTAAAGTGTAATGAATCAGTAAAATGCGCGAGTTTATGGACAACAACTCACCAAAGTTTTGTTCAATCGCATTAAGGGTGTAGGGGCGCATAGGGTTTGAAAATATATTTATATAGCTTATAGTACAAAACAAAAACGAACATTGGGCCCCTGGCAAAAAAAGGGATTATTTTAAAACGGTTGTAAGAATTCAAAAACCACAGAGAGTGTGCTCGCAAATTTCACCAAAGTTTTATCGCATTCCATGGCGTGGGAGCGCATACGAGACATACAAACATACACACATTCAGTTTTGTATATATAGATTTTACTTTCTTCAAGTAAGATTAATAAATATAGATCGAATGGATTGCTTTTAAAATTGTTAATCAAACACTCAAAATTTTAAACTTGTATTTTAAACTTTTAATAAGTTTTTTTTAAATTTTTAATCTTTTAAAAGTATACTTTTGTTAAATTCATGATGTAATAGAAACTTAACCTTTAAATATAATTTTCACAACAAAATGACTTTTAAGTCAGTCATTGCAGTGAAACTCCATAAGCCAAATTGCATTCCCTAACGCACTTAGCACGAATCTAAATAAAGACAAATCATATGAAGTGCAAAAACATGCATGCTTGCATACGTAGTGTGCTAAAATCCGTGGATTGATTTTATTAATAAGCCTCAGAATAAAGGAATAAACTTGATGAATAATTAACCTTCCTAGGTACATATATTTCGGGGACAGGAAATATGATGTGTACATTTTTAAGTTGACGATACTATCTTTAAATCCAATGATATTACAGTTGTGAGAAAAAAAGTTGCATTCTCTATTTACAAATAAAAATATGTTTAACAATTAAGAAAATCAATAGCTCTAACAACATGAGTGGGTACGTTTACATGAGTGGGTACGTTTACATGAGTGGGTACGTTTACAAGAGTGGGTACGTTTACATGAGTGGGTACGTTTACATGAGTGGGTACGTTTACAAGAGTGGGTACGTTTACAAGAGTGGGTACGTTTACATGAGTGGGTACGTTTACATGAGTGGGTACGTTTACAAGAGTGGGTACGTTTACAAGAGTGGGTACGTTTACATGAGTGGGTACGTTTACAAGAGTGGGTACGTTTACATGAGTGGGTACGTTTACAAGAGTGGGTACGTTTACAAGAGTGGGTACGTTTACATGAGTATACCCATGAGTCTCAAAACCCAATCATTTTACTCACGTGAAAATTTAATTTTGAAAAATGGAGATGAGTTAAGACTCTAAATTTTTAGTTTTACTTTGCGAAAATAAAGTGGGCGTATCTTGTTTTGAAATTTATATCATGTTGTAAGAAAGACACACAAGGCTGTTACAGACTTAACAACGGTGAAGAGATGAAATTATTCTTTGTTTTACGATCATCCTATAATATGGAATAAAAGCAATGCGAACGTTTGGTTAAATTTTTAATGATGATATCAATAGATCAAAGTCCGTAAATTTAAAATTTATTTAAATTGTATACAGAGTTTTTGTTGTATACTTAGTACTAAGTTTTCACAACTTTTTAAAGAAAGAACAAATTAGTTTTGGGGCACAAAATGTGGTAGAGTAGGCCAAAAATTTAACAATTTAAAAAAACAAAACATCTAAAGTATTTCTTTAGCGCAGAAATCAGCCGAAAATGAACTCCTTTAAAGACAATAATGATGTAATTAGGGATTATTTAGTTTTCGAAATTTAAGGTCATGTTTATAGAAAAATATGTGTATTTTAGTTGGCGAAAAGAAAAAGGGTAGGCCAAAAATATATAGCAGAAAAATACTTGTTAAAATTTTTAATGATGATAGAAATGTAAAAATCATTACTTAGATACTTCTTTATAAAATACGAAAATGTGAAGAGTTTACTCAATAGCAGGTGGAAATTATCGCTAAGGGGTTGCATTGTTATCTCGATGACATCGGGTGATTTTACTAGTATTATATATAGTTAAGTGAGAGAACTATGTGGCTATGTGAGGGAATCATAAGGTTATATGAGGAAAACATTTAAATAAGAAAAGATAAGGTTCTTTTATTAATCCTAACAAATGGAAATGTGTTATAACTGCACAGTACATTTTCAGCACATAAAACAAACAATTGGAACACAAGACATTTATAATAAATTATTTCACAAGTTAAAAAAAACAAACAAACAAAACAGCCATGCAGTGAATTCTCTTTGCCATATCAGGGATTTATTAGTTCTCATTAAAATTTGTGATTTCAGGGGAGAACGCCGGTAAATTCGTACAGATTGGGGAACAAAACAATTTTTATATCCCTCAGTCCTAGCCTTGACGGAAAAAATTCCCCCGAACGGGCCGATCTTAAGCATTTGTGATGAAGAGGGTGGGATGTATCATCCAAAATGTGTTTAGTTTTACAATAACAGCTTTCTTCAAATAGTTCTTCAAGTGAAGGATGTTTAGGTTGAGTTATATTCCTAGCTTTCTTGATTATTCGGTTTATGCAGTGTTTAATATCAGACGTTGAATTGCCACAACAGCAGATAATACTGAAATTAAGTAGGCTTCCAATTGTTGCACTGTAGAATAAGTTAACGACTTGCTTGTTTACGCCAAAATTGCACAGTTTTTTGAGGTAGAACAGTCTTTGGTTGAATTTCTTATACAGCATTTGGCCGTGCTCATGTCATGTTAGCTTATTATTAATGGTGAGCCCCAAGTACTTATATGCCTCTACTTTCTCTACACTGGGATTTTTTTATGTTGACATCTGTAATCAAGTGTTCCCCCCTCCTGAAATCAACAATCCTTTCCTTTGTTTTTGAGACATTCAGCTGGAGAAATTTTTCATCTCACCAATTAATAAAGCTTGTAACTAAGTTGCGGTATAAGCCTTATCTAGATATTAAGCCAACGATGGTGGTATCATCAGCAAATTTTAACGTTGGAGCGGTGTCGCTTGAGCTTTGAATATCATTGGTACATATTGTATAAAGTACAGTGGAGGGATCGCAGCCGTGTGGCGCCCCGGTGCTTATTCCTCTGGTTAGAGACAATTGGCCATTTACCTTTACATATTGTGGTCAATTTCTTAAAAAGTTCAGTATCCATGCATATTAAAATTGATATCTAACGAGGATAGGTTTTTTTTATCATAGGATGCGGTCTTATAATGAAAAGTTTAAGAATGGCAGTCTGGCATATTTTTAGGACTATCTTCGTGATGTTAAAGTCTCTCCAACAATAGTAAGATAGCATCCTCCGTACTTCTGGCAGGTTTGTAAGAAAATTGGTGGGGGTCATGTTTTTGCTGTACGTCATTCAAAATTTATTTGAGAATTATTTTCTCAAAACATATCATTACGGTAGAGGTAAGTGCAACAAGTCGTAAGTCGTTGTTGCAAGTTACCTTATTTTTCTTTGGAATTGGTATGGTTTCTGAAGTTTTCCAAATTGTTGGTACTGTATGAGTTATATAAGATTTATTAAATATGCAACAACAAATTTAGAAGAGCTGCTCTGAGCATAGTTTAATGAACCGACCACTTCATTTGTCTGGCCTCGAGGTCTTGGCTGCGTCCACTTTTTAAAATAATTTCATCACTTCCTGTTCAGTGAACAATAAACTAACCTCCTGTGTACTACTGCAGTCTTGAAATGAATTCATCATCTCATTGTGAACACTTCCAAATAAGCATGAGAGGGAACCATATGTTTATGTGAGGGTTTTATTTTAATTAATAAAGGTAACCATAGGTTTTGTGGTAAAAATGGGGCCCCGGGTAAAGATGGGGCCCTGGGTAAAGATAGGGCCCTGGGTAATGATGGTACCTGGGAAATGATGGGGCCCTGATTAATGATGGATCCCTGGGTAAAGATGGTTCCCTGGTTAAAGATGGTGCACTGGGTAATGGCGCGCACTTGGGTAAAAATGGGGCCATGGCTAATGATGGAATTCTGGTTAAAGATGGGGCCCCGGGTAAAGATGGTGCCCCGGGGTAAAGATACGGCCCTGGTTAATGATGGTAACCTGGGTAAAGATGGGGCCCTGTGTAAAGATTGGGCCCTGGGTACAGATGGGTTCTGGGTAAATATGGAGAGCTGGGTAAAGATGGGGCCCTGGGTAAAGCTAGGGGCTCTGGGATAAGCTGGGGATATCGGTAATGATGTTTTCTTGTTAAAGATGAGGCCCTGGGAAATTCTTGGGTCCTGGTTAAAGATGGGGTCCTGAGTAAAGATGGGGTCCTGAGTAAAGATTGGGCCATGGGTAAAGATGGGGCTCTGGGTAAAGATGGGGCTCTGGGTTAAGCAAGGGCCGTTGGTAAAGGTGGGGCCCTGGGTAAAGCAAGGGATGTGGGTAAAGATAGTCCCCTGGGTAATGATGGGGATCTGGGTAAAGATAGCGCACTGGGTAAAGATAGGGCCCTGGGTAATGATGGGGATCTGGGTAAAGATAGCGCACTGGGTAAAGATAGGGCTCTGGGTAAAAATTGGCCCTGGGTACAGTTGGGTTCTGGGTAAATATGGAGCGCTGGGTAAAAATGAGGCCCTAGGTAAAAATAGGGGCTCTGGGTTAAGCTGGGGCTCTCATCAATTATGTTTTCTTGTTAAAGATGAGGCCCTGGAAAATACTTGGGTCCTGGGTAAAGATGGGGTCCTGTGTAAAGAATGGGCCATGGGTAAAGATTCGGCACTGGATAAAGATGGGGACCTGGGTAAAGATGGGGCTCTGTGTAAAGATAGGGCCCTGGGTACAGATGGGCTCTGGGTAAATATGATCCCCTGGATAAAGATGGGGCTCTGGGTAAAGATGTCGCTCTGGGTTAAGCAAGGGCCGTTGGTAAAGATGGGGCCCTGGGTAAAGCAAGGGACGTGGGAAAAGAAAGGGCTCTGCTTCCACTTTTTAAAATAATTTCATCACTTCCTGTTCAGTGAACAATAAACTACCATCCTGTGTACTACTGCAGTCTTGAAATGAATTCATCATCTCATTGTGAACACTTCAAAATAAGCATGAGAGGGAACCATATGTTTATGTGAGGGTTTTATTTTAATTAATAAAGGTAACCCTAGGTTTTGTGGTAAAAATGGAGCCCCGGGTAAAGATGTGGCCCTGGGTAAAGATAAGGCCCTGGGTAATGATGGTACCTGGGAAATGATGGGGCCCTGATTAATGATGGATCCCTGGGTAAAGATGGGTCCCTGGTTAAAGATGGCGCACTGTGTAATGGCGTGCACCTAGGTTAAAATGGGGCCATGGGTAATGAAGGAATTCTGGTTAAAGATGGGGCCCCGGGTAAAGATGGGGCCCTGGGTAAAGATGGTGCCCTGGATAAAGATGGGGCTCTGGGATAAGCTGGGGCTATCGGTAATGATGTTTTCTTGTTAAAGATGAGGCCCTGGGAAATTCTTGGGTCCTGGGTAAAGATGGGGCCCTGAGTAAAGATAAGGCCATGGGTAAAGATGGGTCACTGGATAAAGATGGGGCGTTGGGTAAAGATGGGGCCCTGTGTAATGATTGGGCCCTGTGTACAGATGGGTTATGGGTAAATATGGAGCGCTGGGTAAAGATGGGGTCCTGGGTAAAGCTAGGGGCTCTGGGATAATCTTGGGATATCGGTAATGATGTTTTCTTGTTAAAGATGAGGCCCTGGGAAATTCTTGGGTCCTGGGTAAAGATGGGGCCCTGAGTAAAGATAAGGCCATGGGTAAAGATGGGTCACTGGATAAAGATGGGGCGTTGGGTAAAGATGGGGCCTTGTGTAATGATTGGGCCCTGGGTACTGGTGGGTTCTGGGTAAATATGGAGCGCTGGGTAAAGATGGGGCCCTGGGTAAAGATAGGGGCTCTGGGTTAAGCTGGGGCTCTCATCAATTATGTTTTCTTGTTAAAGATGAGGCCCTGGAAAATTCTTTGGTCCTGTGTAAAGATGGGGTCCTGTGTAAAGAATGGGCCATGGGTAAAGATGGGGCACTGGATAAAGATGGGGCCCTGGGTAAAGATGGGGCTCTGTGTAAAGATAGGGCCCTGGGTACAGATGGGCTCTGGGTAAATATGAGGCCCTGGATAAAGATGGGGCTCTGGGTAAAGATGTGGCTCTGGGTTAAGCAAGGGCCATTGGTAAAGATGGGGCCCTGGGTAAAGCAAAGGACGTGGGAAAAGAAAGGGCCCTGGGTAATGATGGGGATCTGGGTAAAGATGGGGCCCTGGGTATAGATAAGGCTCTGGGTACAGATGTGGCTTTTTGTAAATCTGGGGCCCTCTATAAATACGGATCGGGCATTGCGTTAAGCTCAAGCCCTGCATACAGATAAGGCCCTGGGAACATGTGGCACCCTGTGTTAAAACAGACGTGGAACCTGGTTGCAGCTTGAGCCGTGAGTACAGCCAAGATATTTAGCATCATAACATTTATGACTTGCCTACTTTATAAAAAGAGGGCCGTGGATTTATTAAGACTTTTTTACTGCCAAGGCTAGGCATGTGGCAAAAAATGTTGGGCAACACTGCTGTGGATGCATGATTAGTGTCTATATCTTCTGAAACTCTCATCCTTACAAAGGCGACCATGGACAAGGTTCGTCAGATCCTACTGTACCAGGATGCGTCTATTCGATGGGATCAACAGTTGCTGGAAGTAATCAACAGGACGAGAACCTTCGGCCTACAATTTCATAGGAACGATTATTTGTCAAGAATATCACTGCATACTCTCAAACAGGTCTTACCATTGTAACATTTCTTTTGTTTCTTTAAGCAAGGGTCTTTTATTTTATTTATTTGAGGTTCTGTGTGGAAAAAAAGTGTGTGTTTTGGCGGAAAGGGGTGCCTTGAAAAATGAAATAAACATATAAATACAGTATTGAAATAACATTGGAGACAGTATGTCAGACAAAATAAAAGACTAGACACAGACTTAAAACAGACATAACACAGACATGATAAATTTAATACAGACAGGATATCTCCTAAGGCTCCGATTCATAAGTCTGTGGTGGCTTGTCGATAAGGCGGCATTGGCCACCGAAACCCAGGGAACAAGACCACTGTGGCGCGTCCTGCTGGGCAGTCAAGGGACGTGCTCGGTACCTGCCGTCAATAAAACAGCACCTACAGGGCTGCCAGCTGTGACGCTTCACAATCGGAAGTAAAGGCGGAGACAGGGCAGGGACCATGATTACAAGTTGCCGTTAATGGATATGAGGCTAGAGGCGAAGGTGATAACTTCTAGCTTATGATTCTTACTATGCAGCCTTAAGAAGCTGCTCCAAGGCAATCGTTTCGTCCCAGCTACTTCGCAAAATAGTTACTTGGTGGAAGCCCACTGTAGAATCCCTTTTATAGGGCGTCCAACGCTTCCCCGGGTTGGGTGGGGGAAGATATTAGGACGTAAATTTACCATCCCGACTCCTGAGAAAGTCCTCCTGTACACGCACAGTATTGGACCAACCGGGTCTCTTTGGTCTTAGGCGGCCCGCAGCTGAACCTAATCCAGCAGACTCGGGTGGGGACTGTCCTGGAAAAGGACATCCCCAACGTGCCGCTTCGCAGCCCGAAACCGGGCTTATGGGGGTTCTTTGGGGAGGGAATAAAGAGCACTAGCTCGACGGCACACTGACGCAATTTCTTAATGTGACATTTAAATACAGACGGGATTGGGTCAGACGCAATTCAGGCATGACACAGACATGAAACATTTAATACAGACAGGATTGGGTCAGACGCAATACAGGCATGACACAGACATGAAACATTTAATACAGACAGGATTGGGTCAGACGCAATACAGGCATGACACAGATTTGACACATTTAATACAGACAGGTGTTACGCACTGCAATCGGTGTGGAGAAATTAATCTCCTATTTACATGTATGGCTTGTTCAAAACAGTGCATTTCAAGACGATACCACATGATATTAACAATAACAGAGAATACGACACTCAAAACATGTCTAATTACAATTAATAAGATTTATTAAGTTACTATGGGCTACAAAGTAAAGGAAATATTATTAAAATCATCAACTTACCGAGTATGGTATGTCTTGTACCGGTATGCAGTTAATACAATGTGCCTAAAGAGTGTATAACAATGAATATGAATTCACGAATATAACTAGACGCAGCTTTATCAAGAATAATACACACCAATGCTCGCCCATGGTCCCATTGAGTGAAAGTCGTACCTTCCTCTCTCCCTTAATGCTCTCTGAATCCCATTATATAAATAGTCGGTTCTACCGACGCAACTTTGAAACATCTTACATATTGTTTTCCTTTCTAGTTTTCTCCAGAATTTTTTACAACAAGCTGATAAATACGGACCATTCATTTTATTTAGTTGGTAGTAAACATGGCAAAGATTAAAGGGAATAAGCCAAGCCCAATACTAAGGAAGGCGAATTTGGGACAGCTAGTGTTCACATCACGGGGGAAATAATACAAAAATTAATGATAACGTTTATTTGAAAATCACGCTACATCCACAAAGAATCAAAGCGCGATACAAAGTAATCCATATGAAAAGAGAAATGAAAAAAAAAAATTTTTTGCCACATTGAAATACAAAACGCAACATTACAAAAACTTCATACTAGAATTCATATTCTAAGTCTTTCATCCCTTGCAACCATAAACAACACAGGCCAATATACACCTAGGAGATAATAGCTACCTGGAAAAGATGGTAGACAACATCACTCCAGTTGGTTTTTGCGAAATAAATATTTTTCAAATCGGTTTTGAAAGACTCCAGTGTCTGGGTGTTTCTGAGAGTGACAGGAAGTGTGTTTCTAATTGTTTGGCAAGCAAATTCGAAAGTGCGCCTTCCGTACGTCTCAAGGCGAACACGTGGTATTGACATTTTGGATGAGAAAAGTTGTCTAGTGGGTACATAAGGCGTCATGAGCGCTTTGAGATAGGACAGCGACAGGTCATGCCAGCAGCGTTAGCACAGATTTGCAATTTTGTACTCTATGCGACAGCGGACCAGCAGCCATGCAAATTTCTCAGAAGTGTTTTAGCATGGTTAAATTTGCGTTTGCGAAAAACAGTGCGAGCCGCATCGTTCTGTACTTTTTGAATATTATCCAGGAGCGTAGCTGGAAGACCCGCCATGAGAGCATTGCAGTAGTCTTTGCGTGATAGCACGAATGCAGATATCAGCCTTTTTGTTGCACACAAACGTTAAGAAAGGTATGATATGACTAGTTCTGCGCAGCTCTAGAAAAATCGCCTTTCGAATTATATTAATGTGATTTTCCATAGCTAATGCTCTGTCTAAATAGCAACCCAATTTTCGCACTGTTTGAGCAAATTCAATCTGTATACCTGAGAAAGAAAGGGATTGTGTGTTACTTACAGATTTTAGATCTTGAGCGGTAGCAATGGGGATCAGCTCGGTCTTTTCATCGTTCAATTTGAGTTTGTTTATGTTCATCCAGTGCTTAACTGACTCCGCTGTCTTCTGTGTCATATTAAGAATCTGAGGGAACTGAGAAGAGATCACGGATAGCTGAAGTTAGGTATCATCTGCGAACATGTGATTTAGCATATCTAACTGCATGATCAATGCGTCCAGGGGCTGAACGTACATAGTGAAAATCACCGAAACTAGGACCGAGACCTGGGGTACTCTGAATTCGATCATAGAATGCTTCGAGGTCAAGCCGTATGCGATAACTGGTGAATGTGACGTAAACACGTCATCTACAAACTCAGAATACATCGGACACAACACGGGCAAGACACGGACATGACACATTTAATACAGACAGAATACAGTTTGGACGCAACGGAGGCATGACACAGACATGACACAGACATGACACATTTAATACAGACAGAATACAGTTTGGACGCAACGGAGGCATGACACAGACATGACACAGACATGACACAGACATGACACAGACATGACACAGACATGACACAGGCATGACAAAGGGATGACACAGACAGGACACAGACATGACACAGACATGACACATACATGACACAGGCAAGGCACAGGCATGACACAGACATGACACAGACATGACACAGACATGACAATCACAAAAGAAGATTTGAAATTGTATTAAATATATATTTTTTTTTATTTCTTGAAACATAAGTGAGTGCTATTGGTTAATACATATTGAATATTTTCAACTGAATTTTGTTGTGTTTCCTAATAATAGTATTTCTACATCTTTAACAGATGTTTGACTATTTCGGAGAGGAACCGTGCGCATTCTCTCCCTTCCCAGCGCTTGAAGCCAACAATGGGATATATAGAAAAGATCCGTTTGTGATCAGAGGTCTGCTTGAGCCCTGGGCGAGGTGTGCCTTGGAGGCCAGCTGCATGTATCCCGTTGACCCCGGCTCAGTCATAAGCTGCAGGAAACCCGTCGCTGAGCACAGGTGTCACAGGTGAGATCCATTAACAGGGGTCAGGGATACAAGTCGAAACACAAAGGAACCCACTGGAAATAACAACGTTAATTTCGGTGTCCAATATGCAAGATAGGTCAATGGAGGTCAATTACGGGTCAGAGAAGAGGGGTCTTCGTCAGCGACGGCGGCCAAAGGGGGACAAGCATTAAAGTTGTTTTGCTGTTTCGTTTCCGTGGTGCCGTTGACCAGTCAAATGATGCCGCAGAACCTCTCTCAATTCATTTGATATCACAAAGAAAATGCATCTTGTGGCCTCCTGAACTTAGGTGTAATGCAGCTGCATGCTCATGGTTTAGTGTGTTCATTTACCTTTTTCATCATATCTAATCTAATCTCTTCAGAAAAACAGCGGACCGCCGTGCCAGTGAGCTAGAACTCATTCGGACTTCCCCAACATACCCCACTTCTTCCCCCCAACCCAAACAGCACCAGACTAGTCAGGCCGCGAAGCAGCACGTTGGAGGCGCTCCTTCGCTGAAACTTTTTTCATTTCAAATGTGTTTATAAAAAAATGATTGTTTTCTTCTTGAGGGAAAAAGGCGGCGAGGGGGTCGTTGAGTCATTCTTAGGTTGTGAGAGGGTGGGGGCAAGTCATAGTTCTATGAGGTACGTCCAAATTTTTGCCAGACAGAGTTGCTACCCGTGGTTGCATACCGCATTTTTTTCCAAATTTGAGTGAGTTAGTTAGTCCAAAATAACATACATGATATGCATACACCGCTATTCGTTAGATACGCTCCATCCGCCAATACCTTGCAGTTGCTACAACAAAAAACTCTAGTCTGTGCTCTTGTTCTCTCTCGCCTTGACTACTGTAATTCTCTTCTCTCAGGTACACAAAAACACTTCTAATTCTAGGCTAAGTCTAAAGGCAAAAAACGTGATCACGTCACATCACTACTTCATTCACTTCATTGGCTCCCTATACAAGCACATATTGACTACAAACTCTCTGTTCTCTACCACAACTTTTTCTCGAATTCCTCTCCTTCCAATCTAACCAAAATTCTCTCTGTCTATATATCCCTTCAACAGCTTTCCTCCTCCGCAGACGCGCATATTCTTTATGTCCCTAAGACTCGCACAAAAACATACGGTGAACGATCGTTCTCTTTCTGGTCAACCAAACAATGGAATTCTCTTCCATTACAAATACACAATATACCGAACATTACAACCTTCAAAACTGCACTCAAAACACATCTCTTTGATCTCTACTATCCTAACTGATTCCCACCTCTGACCAAATAACGATGCTACTAAGTGTCATCAATGACTTGAGATGGAAATAGTTTTAAATATACATTTGCTTTGTTTTATTGAATTAATCTATGTTAATTAATTTTTAAAGTTGTTTTTATTATGTTTGTTAAGTTGTATGTACACAGTGGTGAGCCTAGCCCTAGGCTGGAGTACCACGCTATATAAAACCACGTATAATAATAATAATAATAATAATAATAATAATAATAATAATAATAATAATAATAATAATAATAATAATAATAATAATTATAATAATAATAATTTACTGTTTCTAATCTCGATTCCGGTAAGTTTAGTAAGCTTGATTAAACAGACCCAATAATTCAGTTTTTTAAAATAAAATGTATACTTTTTCTATGGGTGATGTCCTTCCTCTCAATTCACGGTTTCGTCATCCAACCCATGTTTACTTAGCCAAACCTAAGCAATGATGCTAAGCAATGATACTAAGCAATGATACTAAGCAATGATACTAAGCAATGATACTAAGCAATGATACTAAGCAATGATACTAAGCAATGATACTAAGCAATGATACTAAGCAATGATACTAGGCAATGATACTAAGCAATGATACTAAGCAATGATACTAAGCAATGATTCTAAGCAATGATACTAAGCATTGATACTAAGCAATGATACTAAGAAATCTTACTAAGCAATGATACTAGGCAATGATACTAGGCAATGATACTAAGCAATGATACTAAGCAATGATATTAAGCAATGATACTAAGCAATGATTCTAAGCAATGATACTAAGCAATGATACTAAGCAATGATACTAGGCAATGATACTAAGCAATGATACTAAGCAATGATACTAAGCAATGATACTAAGCAATGATACTAGGCAATGATACTAAGCAATGATACTAGGCAATGATACTAGGCAATGATACTAAGCAATGATACTAAGCAATGATACTAAACAATGATACTAAGCAATGATACTAAGCAATGATAATAAGCAATGATACTAAGCAATGATAATAAGCAATGATACTAAGCAATGATACTAAGCAATGATACTAAGCAATGATACTAAGCAATGATACTAAGCAATGATACTAGGCAATGATACTAAGCAATGATACTAACCAATGATACTAAACAATGATACTAAGCAATGAAACTAAGCAATGATACTAACCAATGATACTAAGCAATGATACTAAACAATGATACTAAGCAATGATACTAAGCAATGATACTAAGCAATACGGTTAAGCGCAAGTATGTTTCTAAGTGTGCATTCAATTGATTAAATAGAGTCAGACATTCCTGACACAATAAGCAACGGATCATTTCGCTTGTATTGATATATTTAACTGTGTTCTTGTTTCATTCCTTCAGCTGCTGTTCTTAACATAATTGTATGTTAAGCGCAAGTATGCTTCTTAGTGTACATTCAATTGAATAAATAGAATCCTTAACAGACATTCCCAACGCAATGAGCAGTAGATCATTTCGCTTATAATATATGTATTGACATATTTAACTGTGTTCTTGTTTCATTCCTTCAGCTGCTGTTCTTGAGATAATTGTATGTCTTGTCATACTTCTATGCAAGTGTAAATACTCTCAATAGCATCATACTGACTTCTTTACTTGTCAGGGTGTTTTACATAATTTAAGTTACATTAAATTTTACAAATTTTTCTCTCACAGATTCGATCAGTCGGCCCTAGGAATGATAACTGCAAAATTATTCAATCAAGACATAAACAGAATTCTTGCCCCTTCATACAATTACCTTGACATTCGCCGTAATAATAAAGTTGTCAACTATTTTAACTCACTTGAAAACCCGAAAGTTTAGTATGAGAGAGATCTACGAAATAAACATGTGACACGTTACCCAAGGACAAAAATCTAAACATCAAATATCATACAGTCCGATCTGTTCTACCACAAGAAAAAAAAATATCATGGTTGCAAGTTGTCATGAAGAAAGGCTGATTTTTTTTTTTTTTAATGTAAAGTCAGCTCTTTCAGTTTAAAAGGAGAGTAGTCAAACAGGCTCTTCGGCAAGTAATCATGGTCAAAGATGGTCTCAAATTTTCAATGGAAATGATAGTCAGAGGGGCTCTCAAATTTGTAGTGTGACGTATAAAAATAAATTTTAAAAACATTATTTCTTTTATGAAGTGTATTAATTTTGAATGAACATCAATTCGAGCATTAAAATATCTAATGTTCTTTTATAATTGTATTTTGGCTAATTAAAATATCGCAGAGGGATCGCGTATATGCGGCATTTTCATGTTGAACTCAATTGAAAACTTGACAACAGTCTCAGTGAAGGTGAGGCCGCGAGGAAAATCCAGGAGCCTTCCTCAAAAAAAGCCCCAAGGAAAAGATGGCGACATCTCCAACTCAATCTTCTCGAAAGATTGACAGGGCTGAATCAACCCACAGCACCCAAAAGAAATCTGAAATGCCCTCCTGAAGAAATTAAAAAAAACAAAAAAAAAAAGCAATGATTGTTCTCAAGATGTCTCTGGGGATCTAGATGTGAGGACCATTGTTCGATGTACATTGGGATTATTGGCCCCATATATAATTAATGTGTCTATATGACTCAGTGTTCTCTAAATGGCAATGGTAATCATTGTTCTCTAAATGTCTAGACAAATCATTGTTCTCTAAATATTCATGGGAATCATTGTTCTCTAAATATTCATGGGAATCATTGTTCTCTAAATATTCATGGGAATCATTGTTCTTTAAATGTCTATGGTAATCTTTGTTCACCTCTAAATATCGATGGGGATATCTTTAAAGGGATCGTTGTTCTCTAAATGTCTATGGGGATCATTGTTCTCTAAATGTCTATGGGAATAATTGTTATCTAAATGTCTATGGGGATCATTGTTATCTAAATGGCAATGGGGATCATTGTTCTCTAAATGTCTTTTTTTTTTTTGCTGTCATCCGTCCGTCACAATGTGACGATGGAGTGGGCCTCGTAGGACGAAAACCACATAGCCTGGGATTATTATAGTTTAAGGATTATAAGCTGGTTCCCAACAGCAAATCGCCTCTCTCCACGCCGCTGGGTAACCCAAGGGAACATCATTGGATGATACAGCTTGGCACCAGTGACGGAATGTTGTCGGAATGTTTCATTGTATCAATGTTATCCGCCTTTCGTTGCCGTCCTAGGTTAACGAGTCCCATCTACCCGGGGTGCTGGTGGTGTTTTTGCTCTAGCTGGAATTGAACTCCAGACCACCAACTTGAGATTTGCTCAGTTTAGACCACTCGGCCACCCAGCACCCTGTCTGTGGGAATCATTATTCTCTAAATGTCTATAGAAATCATTGTACTCTAAATGTCTATGGGATGATTGTTCTCTAAATATCTATATAAATCATTGATATCTTAATGTCTATCGGAATCATTGTTATCTAAAGTCTATAGAAATCATTGTTCTCTA
The DNA here is from genome assembly GCA_964033795.1 of Lymnaea stagnalis. Taxonomy (NCBI): domain Eukaryota; kingdom Metazoa; phylum Mollusca; class Gastropoda; family Lymnaeidae; genus Lymnaea; species Lymnaea stagnalis. The sequence goes on from CAXITT010000248.1 coordinate 759,987, forward strand.
AATGTCTATGGGGATCATTGTTCTCTAAATCCCTATTGGGATCATTGTTCTCTATTTTTCTATGGGGATCATAATTCTCTAAATGTCTATGGGGATCACTGCTCTCTAAATGTCTATAGGGATCACTGTTCTCTAAATGTCTGCGGGGATCATTGTTCTCTAAATGTATACGGGGATCATTGTTCTCTAAATGTCTATAGGGATCATTGTTCTCTAAATGTCTACGGGGGTCATTGTTCTCTAAATGTCAATGGGGATCATTGTTCTCTAAATGTCAATGGGGATCATTGTTCTCTAAATGTCAATGGGGATCATTGTTCTCTAAATGTCAATGGGGATCATTGTTCTCTAAATGTCTATAGGGATCATTGTTCTCTAAATGTCTA
>CAXITT010000248.1:761119-846446 GCA_964033795.1 Lymnaea stagnalis
CCCCCCCCCGCCCCACGTTAAGGCCATAAGGACATCCCAACCACCCCCCTCCCCCCGTGAAGGCCATAAGGACGTCCCTACCGCCCCTCCCCCCGCCCCCAACCGCCCACCACCCCCCCGCCCCATTAAGGCCATTAACACACCCCTACCGCCCCCCACAGCAGCCAGTTAACAAAATTGTTTAGAATAGACGTTTTGAACAATTCTATCAAGACAATGACAAGATCCTACAATGAAAAATTGTAACATACAACTGAACATTTGACAAATACATCTGATTATCTTGATACCGCGTGACACAGCTTTTAAAGTAGGATAATTATAACTCATTATTTTTATATATGTCAATTAAGACCAGTAACTAACTTTCTTCACTTCAATTTTTAAATATTTTTTTAATGCGCTCAATGCACTTTGTAAAGTGATATCGTTTGTTCAAAGTCTGCTTGAAAGTCAAGTAAGTCAAATATGACTTTATATCAGCGGTTCTCAAGCTGTGGGTCGTGAACCCTTTGGGGGGGGGGGTAGCACAACCCTACCACAGGGGTAAACTAAGACCACCTAAAAACACATACTCTACAGTTGTGAAGTATCAATGAAAATAATTTTGTGGTTTTGGGGCCGCCACAACACGAGGAACTGTATTAAAGGGTTGCTGCATTAGAAAGGTTGAGAACCACTGCTCTATATCGTCTCGTTCAGCAATCTGGAGCCTATTTCTTAGCTTGGAGTGAAGTTGAGCAACAACACTACAATCACTGTCCACAGCATCAGCAAGATGACTCTTAGCAGCTCTCCACAGTGCAGGAAATCGATTTCTTTTTTTCCACACACTTTTTCGTTTCATAGATTGATATTTACTAACACCTTAATAGTGAATATTTTAGTGTAATCGAGTTAATGGTGAAGTGGTAATGGTGTAGTGGTGATGGTGTAGTGGTAATGGTGTAGTAGTAATGGTGTACTGGTAATGGCATAGTGGTAGTGGCGTTGTTTAAAGAATAGTCGTAATGCTATAGTAATTGATTAATTGGTAATGGTATAGCTGGGATCCCTTAAGGGTAATGGTATAATGCTAATTGTATACGACAATGAGTGGCGTGACAAGGGTAACTATAACAAAGTCTATAACACTGACAATTACACAGGCTATTACAATGACATTAGGCTTTCGCATATTTTATGTCGAGGTTGCTATAAGCCATTTCTGAAAAATACAGTTTACTGATAATGGATCAATATACTTCCGACAAAAGCGGAAATCTCGAGGGTGGATTGGGGGAGGGGGGTGTCATAATGTCTTGCACCTTATAAAAATATTTAAAGAGGGGGGAAAGCGGTGCCGATTGACAGACTATAGCCATCATGGTTTCTTACGGAGCTAGAGAGATATACCCTCTGATTAATGGGTCTCGTACCGAGCATGTTATAAGATACTTTTACTTTGGGCCTTTACTTTTCCACTCTCCATTCTACGACATGCGACACACGACACGTGACACACGACAAATGATTACGACACACGACATACGCCCGTGGATGGGTTGTTTCCGCTACTCCGATCACGTGAGAGATATTAGTCTTGACAGAGTGATCTGCCCAATGGTTGTACACGAACCAAAAGACTCGCTGTTTATTGTCAAGGTGTTGGTTGCTTGTTGTAAACATCTATGACAGGGGTCCTCAAACTACGGCCCGTTGACCGGATTTGGCCCACCAGGAATCCCAAACCTGCACGGTTTGACCGCCATATGTGTAAACGGGTATGAGCGACAAATATGCGACTGCACATTGACCATCTATTAAGCCTAAAGTCAGGCCCATAATTCTTATTGAAATAGTTTTATTTTCTTTCATTAAAATTAGTCTTTATTTTAAATTACACAATTGCAGCATGCCTAGGAAGTGGTTCATATTTGTTTGAAACTATAACCTGGCCCTAACAGTATCTTTCGAAAAGGGAAACGGACGCCCCAGACTAATACGTTTAGTACCGCTGGTCTACGGTGTTTCCTACGTAAGTGTGAAGGATGTCTTCCGTTTGTCCGATACCTGCTGATTTTACACGTACACTGATCAGAGAATGCACCTGGGTTGTCTTTGACCCACACTGTTTACTCACGCGGCGGAACATAAGCAGAAATATTATGTGTAGCACATGCTATTCTATTGCCGATATAACGTGGTTCACTATTACTTTGCTCACTGTCATGGATGCCGCTATCACTTGAATCATTTATTCTCTCTCTCCTCAACTTACCTGCTCTCTCACACAATGAAGTGGCAACGTCCATGAATTGATACAGTACTTTATTATATTAATTAAATACAACAATAATAAGACTTTCCAGGAAGATATCCTGCAATAATTCTAGGATGCAATTATTACACACTTATATAATAGTCCACATCACAGTTGAATCACAATACTTATGTACTTCAATAATCCATACGAGAGAACATAAAACAAGTCTGATCCCTGTCAGATAAAAATTGTTCACTCCTCTTCACTCCATAAATGAGGCTTAGTGCACCTCCGCTCTAGAAACTAGTTCAATCTTTTCTCGTGATGAACAAGCTATTACAACGTTATGATCAAATTACTAGGCCATCATGACATAATAGTGTAGTGTGTAAAATAACAGCCAACTTGGTCTGCTACATTATGTTAATGACATTCTATGTTCTTGTTATTAGTCGGAGAATTTGTGTAAATTTCATATTTCGAAAAGAGCAACAGACTTAGATGTCCTAGTCAACTTTCCGCATTCTTACTTTTAAACAGCTACAGGCCTTTGTGACTTAATTATCAGAGTACACTTTCGTAGTCTCATTGAAAGAGCTTTAGTTCTTCAATGAAGTCTCAATCAGGGAATACGTTACCAGGGAAAAGTTGGGCATGTTTCGACTCCAAGATATTTTCAGAAATGAACTCTACATAAAATGCTTAAATCAGCGTCACCCCAATTGGGGAAAGGGGGGGGGGGAATAAACGCCACTGAAACAATCGCCATGCCATAATAGCTTTCTGTCTGCTGGATATCATTAAACAACATTCGCCACAAACAAAAAACGTATATAATGGTCACGTTAGCCCCGGAGCTAGGTCTTGATGAAAAGTAGGGCTATTGATGTCTTCATTTTACTCTTCAAGTGATTTCACCAGTGGATGCAAATACAAGCCCGATGTGATGCCTATCAAAGTTTAATGGGCTTCTTATTTCCTTAGGCGTGTTGTATGAATTTGTTTAAACTTTCTTGCATGGCGTTGACAGACCGTCCACGTTTCACGGGTATTGAGAAGAGAAAGGAAGTGTGTCTCCTGGTCCATACATTCTAAGACGTTTTGCCATAGGGTGCAACACCTCTTGCAATACAAAGGTTTAAACACGTCATGGATGGTAACGCTTGAGGTCAGTATGCTACCAAGGTAAGAGAAGCTAGATAACACTTAAAGACTTGGACCATGTTCTTGAACATTGGACTCAACAGAAAGACTTCTACGAGCTGGTTGGTGTAGGATCTCGGTCTTTTTCGTGTTAATGGTGAGACCGAAGAGTGTGCAGGCGTTGGGAAAATTAGTTGCGTTGGATATCAGCATCTGATCCAGCGTTCAGGGCACACTCGTCGGCATAAAGGAAGTCCCTGATGATGTCTGAAGGGACCTTGGATTTAGCATATGACCTGTTGAGGTTAAATAAGCTACCATCAGTTCAGTATCTGAAACCAAATTCTAACGTACTAATCGTTTATTGGTAATGGTTCAGTGGGTAATGGTATAGAGTTTATGGTGTAGTTGTAATGGTATAGTGTAATGGTATAGAGTTAATGGTGTGTTGTAATGGTACAGTGGTAATGGTATAGAGTTAATGGTGTAGTGGTAATGGTACAGTGGTAATGGTATAGAGTTTATGGTGTAGTTGTAATGGTATAGTGTAATGGTATAGAGTTAATGGTGTGTTGTAATGGTACAGTGGTAATGGTATAGAGTTAATGGTGTAGTTGTAATGGTACAGTGGTAATGGTATAGAGTTTATGGTGTAGTTGTAATGGTATAGTGTAATGGTATAGAGTTAATGGTGTGTTGTAATGGTACAGTGGTAATGGTATAGAGTTAATGGTGTAGTTGTAATGGTACAGTGGTAATGGTATAGAGTTAATGGTGTAGTTGTAATGGTACAGTGGTAATGGTATAGAGTTAATGGTGTGTTGTAATGGTACAGTGGTAATGGTATAGAGTTAATGGTGTAGTTGTAATGGTACAGTGGTAATGGTATAGAGTTAATGGTGTAGTTGTAATGGCATAGTGGTAAACGTTTAGTGATAACGGTGTAGAGGTATTGGTGTAGTGGTATGGTGTAGTGGTATTGGTGTAGTGGTATTGTATAGTGGTAAAGGAAAAGCCGTATGGTATAGTTTTATTGCAAAGTGGTAATGATATAGTGATAAAGATATAGTGATGATAGTATAGTAATACTGACAATTACCCAAAAAGTTTAATATAACGGGAATCTTTACATTTGTTGCTTATAAATTACAAAACTAAATTTAAAAGATTCAATTTTCTACTTAAATATTTAATTTTGTGAGGCTGTTGTATGCGCACAAGTTGCACAAAGAAAGAGGGAGTGATTGTCCTGTATGATATACTAGTGGCTAGTGGGACTTACGGATTGGTTGTCCTGTATGATACACTAGTGACTAGTGGGACGTACGGAGTGGTTGTCCTGTATGATACACTAGTGACTAGTGGGACTTACGGAGTGGTTGTCTTGTATGAAACACTAGTGGCTAGTGGGACGTACGGATTGGTTTTCCTGTGTGATACACTAGTGACTAGTGGGATATACTAATTCCATATTGATTGAAGGCGAAACTTTCCAACATTCAGTAAGACAAAATCATTTGCTTAAAGCCTCATACAAGAAAAATGTGAACTGGTTTCCTTCGGTTAAGGTATTGGCGAAGCTTTTACCTGAGTGAGTATAATTTATAACTTTGTTGTTGTTTTTTTTAATTTATCGGCAGCTTGTCCCTTAGCAACATACAAATTCTGGAACCGCAGTGTCCAATAGACGTATGAACACCAATAACCAACCGACATGCTTTTCAATAAAGGTGTCAACACCACAAGTAAGTGGGGTGTGTCTTTAACTTTTTTTTATAATTTAGAGATTAGTTTATAAAGGATGGAGACTAATTGATCTTAATTATTAAACCGACTATGGTAATTCTATAAATTGAAAGACAGTTTGATTGGCTAAACGTGGAATTCCTTCCCTTTCGAGCTCCGGTAACATCAAAATAGACACTGTATACTTCTAGTGAGAATCGTTTTCCACTATTTCTTTTGGATTTATACAAACATTCATAACATCTATAACTATACTGTTGCGACTGACATACAAAAGTTAATTGTTTAACTTAAACTTGGTATTCACATAGTGTCTAAATTACGGCTTTGTGTATGATTCGTCAGGATAGTAACCCCCCCCCCCCTTACCTTTTTTTCCCTATCCTTCAGTAAATGAATTTGTATACTGTACTGTATAAATGTTTTGTCTGCGTTGTGAGGTGAGGGGGGGGGGCAGACCAAATGAATAATTATGACGCTAAATCCAGAGATATTTTTTTGGTAAAAACCTGAGAGGGTTGTTATTTTACCTTACATTTAATTTAATAATACAATATCACTTACAAAATAGGGGCACACGTCGGGACAGTCAAAAGTCTGCCGAATTCATTAACTCTGACTCGACAAACCTGACTGTCAAGGATGGTCTCTGGCTTGAAAAACCTAACTGTCTAGGATGGTCTCTGACTCGACAAACCTGGCTGTCTAGGATGGTCTCTGGCTTGAAAAACCTGACTGTCTAGAATGGTCTCTGACTCGACAAACCTGACTGTCTAGGATGGTCTCTGGCTTGAAAAACCTGACTGTCTAGCATGGTCTCTGACTCGACAAACCTGACTGTCTAGGATGGTCTCTGGCTTGAAAAACCTGACTGTCTTGGATGGTCTCTGACTCGACAAACCTGACTGTCTAGGATGGACTCTGGTTTGAAAAACCTGACTGTCTAGGATGGACTCTGACTCGACAAACCTGACTGTCTAGGATGGTCTCTGGCTTGAAAAACCTGACTGTCTTGGATGGTCTCTGACTCGACAAACCTGACTGTCTAGGATGGACTCTGGCTTGAAAAACCTGACTGTCTAGGATGGACTCTGACTCGACAAACCTGACTGTCTAGGATGACTCTGGCTTGACAATCTGACTGTCTAAGATGAACTCTGACTCGACAAACCTGACTGTCTAGGATGACTCTGGCTTGAAAAACCTGACTGTCTAGGATGGACTCTGACTCGACAAACCTGTCTGTCTAGGATGACTCTGGCTTGACAATCTGACTGTCTAGGATGGTCTCTGACTCGACAAACCTAAATGTCTAGGATGGACTCTGGCTTGAAAAACCTGACTGTCTAGGATGGACTCTGACTCGACAAACCTGACTGTCTAGGATGACTCTGGCTTGACAATCTGACTGTCTAGGATGGACTCTGACTTGAAAAACCTGACTGTCTAGGATTGTCTCTGGCTTGACAAACCTGACTGTCTAGGATGACTCTGGCTCGACAATCTGACTGTCTAGGATTGACTCTGACTCGACAAAGCCGACTGTACAGGCTGGACTCTGACTTAATACACTTGACTGTCCAGGCTGAAAAGTTGTGATAATAATCAGCGTCTAGTAAATATAGTGGGAGGGGAGGGTGTGGGGGTTGTTTTATGGGAGGGGAGGGTGTGGGGTGGTTGTATTGATGTTAGGGTGTGGGGTGGTTAGATGGGAGGGGATGGTGTGGGGGTGGTTGTATTGATGTTAGGGTGTGGGGTGGTTAGATGGGAGGGGAGGGTGTGGGGGTGGTTGTATGGGAGAGGAGGGTGTTGGGTGGTTGTATTGATGTTAGGATGTGGGGTGGTTGTATTGATGTTAGGATGTGGGGTTGTTGTATTGATGTTAGGATGTGGGTGTTTGCTAGGGTAGGACGACGGATAAATAGGGGATGGAATGAAGGATATTTTTATGGGAGGGTAGGATGGGGGTGGTGGTATTGGAGGGTAGGATGAGGGGTGATTCCATGAGAGGAAAGACAAGAAGGATCACCATCACACTTCACTGGTATGAGTTACTAAATTCAGCATTCCCCACATTGTGGTCCACTTAATGGCATCAGTCCGAGTGGCATACGTTGCCGGTCCGCACAACATGAATATTTATGGTACAATTGTATGGCACTGGTCTCCGGTTCATTTTCGAAACTTGTCAACTGCCCCCCCCCAACCCCAACCCGAAAGTTGTACAAACTGATCTAGTTCACGTTTACATAATGTCTGAATATTTCCATCAGTTCTCCTGCGTGCCCTCATAATGTCTAAATATTTCTATCAGTTCTTCTGTGTGTTCTCATAATGTCTAAATATTTCCATTAGTTCTCCTGCGTGCCCTTGTTGTGAGTATGCTGGCAGGGATGGCCATTCTTGGATATTGGGCGAAAAACACGAGACTGATTTATCCTTTGTTTTATCAAGTGAAAGGTATGTGATTATTGCAAGAACGGTACCAATCCAAAGGTATGTGTTGGTATGAATGATAGTAAGCAAAATGTATGTGGTAGCATCTTTTTCTTCTGTATTCTGAAGGCCCACGATCAATGTATTAATTATTTTGCTACTATGTTTTAAGGGAGTTCGCGATGCACTGTACATGGATAAGAATAGGGTATTTCACTGTTTGCAAGGGCTGCTCAGCGATGTTATTATGAACTGGGGGTTGGAAGGCAGGAGGCAATAGACGCAAATGTATCAAATGTTGTCGTCTCAACTGTTGCTTGTGGAAGTTTGTTCCAGTCCCTGATTGTCTTGGGCAGGAATGAGCAGCTCCTATACTGGCGTCTCGCTGGAATGAGCCGCAACTGCCTGTCATGGTCTCGCCGCTGTCTATGGGGGAGAGGGGGGATTTTCTGTTTAATGCTGGAGCAGTGGACCAGCCCATTATTTATTTTGTACATCATAAAGAGCCTGGATAGTCGTCGTCGTTCCTCTAATGATGACCAGCCTAGTGTTTCCGGCATGCTGCCAACACTTGCGAAGTTCCTTTGCGGTTCAGGACAAAGTGTGGCGCCCGTTGTTAGATCAACCCCAACCTGTGGATGCTCTCCTGGCTGAAGATACTTAATGTAAAATCGAACCGACGAAGGCTTTATAGGCCTTTACTTTCACACTGTAGATGCCAAAATTCGGATTTCGCCTGAGGAACCCTAGGGTCTTGTTTGCCCGGTTGCACACATGGTTAATGTGCTCATTCCAGCAGAACTCTCTTTCTTTGTTAACACCGAGGTACCTTGTGGGAGAAATTAGCGCAAGTATACGGCCATGCAGTTCCTAAGGGTGGTGCAGAGGGTGTATGAATGATATCAAGCCAAATGTATGCTGCAGCATAAATCATTTTAAGCCAAAGGTATGTTGTAGTATGATTTTATTAGCTAGCCAAATGTATATTGTAGCATGAACGATAGCAAGCCAAAGTTATGATGTAGCATGAATGATGTCAAGCCAAAGGTATGCTGCAACATGAATGACAGCAAGTCAAAGGTATGTAGTAGCAAGAATGATTATTTAGCCAAAGATATGTAGTACCATGACTGATTGTTTAGCCAATGGTATGGTGTAGGATGAATGATATAAAGCTAAATGTATTAAGGGATGAGGTGGTGGGTTTGGTATTGATTGTTAAAATTTAGACGAGGAATCTGACTTTAAGAAAACTGATAAATAATAGGTGTTTAAGAAAAGAGATCCAACAGTTCTGATATTGCAGATGTTTAGACAATCCATTGTACACAATAGAAGAGCAATCGATAGTATGGCACATTACCAGTTGCAAGCAGTACTATACAATTGGGCACTAAAAGTTGCAAGATGGACTCATTTATTGCACACTGACAGATGCCAGCAATGGTTCACAAATTGTGCACTCCTTGCCCCTGACATATGTATTCTTCAATGACATTCTCAGTAGTGTCTTATCGTTATTCTTCACCAAGTTTTGGATGCCCTCTACCAAGCCTCACAATCCAGTCCCATTAGAAGCCTCACTACCAAGCCTCACTATCAAGCCTCACTATCAAGCTTCACTACCAAGCCTCACTATCCAGTCCCATTAGAAGCCTCAATATCAAGCCTCACTACAGAGCCTCAATATCAAGCCTCACTATCAAGCCTCCAGCCATGTCAATTTCCAAGCCCCTTACTGTTAAGTACCGCTATAAAGTTAAACACATTCAATATGTTGCGTTAAATTTATCTGAAACAATTTTTACATAACACAGGGGCAATATTATTGTTTAAACATACAAAGAAAGAGCAATAGACAAACTGGTGCTAATTACAGGGATATTTTATTTAAACTAGCATTTCTGACATTGAAGTATAAAACCAGTGTAAACTCTTTTAACCTACATTGCATGAACATAAATAATAAGAGTGTGATAAACATATTAATCCACAAACACTTACAGTGGAAAATCTCGTTATTCATGTAAGAACCCGTAGGTCTTTCTGTGACGTCCCGTAGGTCTCTCTGTAAGGTCTCGTAGGTTTCTCTATAAGGAACCGTAGGTCTCTCTGTAAGGTCCCGTTGGTCTCTCTGTAAGGTCTCACGGGTCTCTTGAATGTCTTTCGTATCTCTGAAGTGCCTAGGGGCACAGTCGACTATCTTATTTATAACAATTGGATCTGAATTTTCGAGTGCATATCATCCTGAGTCACAGAGAGCTCTTGAGCGATTCCGTCAGACGTTGAAGAACATAATGAGAACGTACTGCCTCGAACAAGAGAGAGACTGGGATGAAGGAATCAACATGCACTGTTCGCCGCAATAGAAGCAGTTCAAGAATCACTTGGATTCAGCCACTCCGAACTGGTGTTTGGCCACACTGTTCGCGGTCCCCTTAAATTTTTAAAAGACACGTGGATGCAAACTGTTGGAGCACATAATCGTAAGCACAGTCATGAAGCATCTTGAAAGCCAAAATATACTCAATGACTATCAACATGGCTTCCGAGTCAATAGATCATGTGAGACCCAGCTTCTCGAATTTGTAGAAGACCTGATGACCAATCTGGAGAACCACAAGCAAACTGACGTGGTTGTAATGGACTTCGCAAAGGCATTTGACCGTCTGAATCACAGTTTGCTTCTACACAAACTCCAGAGACATGGGATGAAAGGCACCACTAAAACATGAATCTCTAGCTTCCTCAGCCACCGATGCCAAGCAGTAGTGGTGGACGGTACAAGCTCCTCCTTTGCAGGGATCAGTCCTGGGCCCCTGTTTGTTCCCAGCATACATTAATGACATACCCGAGAAACTGTCACAAGCAAGACTGTTCGCAGATGAAACAGCGGTGTATAGGACGATCGCCAACAGATCTGACCAGGACCAGCTACAACAGGATCTCAATCTGTTAGCTGAGTGGGAGATGAGCTGGGACATGGAATTTCACCCTGCCAAGTGCCAGACACTATCAGTCTCTAGAAGTTGTACTCCTCTAAAATACCAATACGAACTGCACGGCCATATACTTGAGCCAGTTTCCTCCGTAAAGTACCTGGGTGTTACCATTCAAAGAGAGGTCCGCTGGGACGAGCATATCAACAATATATGTAACCAAGCAAACAAGACCCTGGGGTTCTTAAGGCGAAATCTAAAGATTGGCAACTCCTGTGTGAAAGAAATAGCATATAAAGCCTTTGTCCGTCCGTTTTTAGATTATGCATCTTCAGTCTGGGACCCATTTACCCAGAAGAACATTGACAGGTTGGAGGCGGTTCAGCGACGAGCAGCACGCTTTGTCCTAAACCGCTACAGGAATACCTCTAGTGTTGGCAGCATGCTGGAAACACTAGGCTGGTCACCATTGGAGGAACGACGACGAAAATCCAGGCTCTCCATGATGTACAAGATAAATAATGGGCTGGTCCACTGTTCCAGTATTAAACAGAAACTCGTCCCTCTCCCCCATAGACAGCGACGAGGCCATGACAGGCAATGCCCAAAGACAATCAGGGACTGGAACCATCTTTCAAAAGAAACGGTTGAGGCGACAACACTAGACACAAAGTTGTGTCTATTGCCTCAAGCCTTCAAACCCTTAGGGCATGATTCCCTCACAAAGTGACACTGGAAATCAGTGAAATTTCCTCATTAACACCAGGAACATAAAAATTGCAAATCCCATCTACATGCATAGGAGCCAAAATGATCAATTTGATCGTGGGCCCTTAAGATATAGAAGAAGAAGAAGTATTGGGTAATGTAATATAGTCTTAATGAGACCATTTTTTATTTGTCATTTTTCATAACATGGTTAAATATAACCAAAAAATGACCGTATGTCGGTACTTAGAAAATGCAAAAATTTCTTTAGATTTGAAACTAATCGAAGACTTGCATGACTGGATTAGAGATCGCTAAAAGTAAAAGCTTGTATTGTAGGCGTGATGCTTTCCCCCATGTAATTCCATTTGCAAAAACAAAAGAAAAAAACTGGCTGGACACAAAGTTACCCCAGGTCGGTGTTATGCCAATATTACTAAGCGATGTATAACTTAAAGAAAATGTGTGCAATATTGATGCATGTGACACACAGGGGTGTCGTGAGTCACAGTGCTGAGAGAGGTAATCACAATACCCGTGACATGACCACTCCGCATTCCAAGCGGTGTCCACTTCTGCAAGTAACTGTAATCTCCCAGTGAAGCCGGGAGTCGGGGTTCGTTCTGCGTGAGAGGCGCGTCTTTACTCTTCTGTTTCTAAGGTCCACAGTACTCTGAAATTTGGGGAACATAAAGTATCCTTTTTCAAGTCTATGTCATCACCTAGCTAGTGTTAGTTTCTCGTGTTATTAAAATACACTGTCCAAATAAATAGCAAGTAATTTTGTCTGCATTTAATTCTAACAGATACATTCTAACATTTTAATTCTAGTAGACTAACCCGCAGAGTCTGATAAATGTGCGATACTTAAACTTGTTGGCCAGAAATGGAATAGGGAGATTAAACTTGTCCGTCAGAACTATTCAGCCGTCTTAAATAAAGTATGAGGCATTGCTTTCTGAGCAGTTGTGTCTTCTTTGAGACAGTGGTTTCTGAGCAGCTGTCGTTTCTTTGAGGCAGTGGTATCTGAGAAGTTGTCGCTTCTTTGAGGCAGTTGTTTCTGAACAGTTGTTGCGTCTTTGTGGTATTGGCTTATGAGCAGTTGTGGCTTCTTTGAGACAGTGGTATCTGAGCAGTTGTCGCTTCTTTGAGGCAGTTGTTTTGAGCAGCTGTCGCTTCTTTGCACATAATACTGAGGATTAAAATCTATGTGACCTAATCTTTTTTTTCTTCCTCGATTGATTTTATGAAGTCTCTTGTAACAGGTTTTAAATGACATATTATTATGGTTTACTATATAGTATAGTGCGCTCAAAAAGAAATTTGACGAAAATTTTAACGTGTGAACTGAAAAAAAGATTCGACCAAATTTCCGTTCGATCAAATTACCTTCGATCAATTTACCGTCTACGAAATTTCTTTCGATCAAATTTCAGGTAACCTACTTTTACTGGTATGTCTAACCAGTTGTCAATAGTATTGCTATTCGGCTCCTATACAATATCGGCAATTTCCAGTTCACTGAGTGTGTTGTTTAGAATGACATGACAATATCGGCAATTTCCAGTTCACTGAGTGTGTTGTTTAGAATGACATGACAATATCGGCAATTTCCAGTTCACTGAGTGTGTTGTTTAGAATGACATGACAATATCGGCAATTCCCTGTTCATTGAGCGCGTTGTTTAGAATGACATGACAATATCGGCAATTCCCTGTTCATTGAGCGCGTTGTTTAGAATGACATGACAATATCGGCAATTCCCTGTTCATTGAGCGCGTTGTTTAGAATGACTATAAAATTTCGGAAATTCCTATTATAGTTTAACATTGCATAACCACACCTTATTTATAGCACACTGTCAAGCTTTTAATTTATATGTTGACATTGACTTGTCTTACCTGTGTATGTATCATGCATATGCATATGTATATTATTGCTGGCGTTGCATCTGCTTAACTACGTCTAGACAAGTCGTAACACCAGCTAGCAGCCGCTATAATTGGGATCACGTTTATGTAAGAGCTTAACCGTACATGTGTTTACAAGACAAACTGGATGTGCCCACAAATAGAACTCAGTCAATAGAAACACGTTTCTCACATCCATGAGGCACTGCCCTAGGTAGTTATTACTCCTCCAATTCTTTTATCGTGTCATGTCATGTCATGTCATGTCTTTTTTGTTTTTGTTGTTTGCATATTTTTAATGATATAACGCACAACCAGTGTTTAATAAAAATGTCTTTTTGGTTATTAAAATCAGGATTTAATAAATTGTCTTTTTTGTTTATTAAAACAATGTTGAATACAAATATATTTTTGGTTATTAAAATCAGTTGCTTTAATAAAATACCCCACGAGAGATCACTGTTAAGGATTATTGAGACGCCCTCTCATGAATTTATTAAACGCCCTCTCATAAATTTATTAAACGCCCTATGGGTGACTTCTAAAATGCCCTATTACGATTAATAAAGTGTCATGCCAGTGATTAATTAAAAGAGCATTATTAAAGATAAATACAAAATGCCCTATTTATTTTTATCCAAACGCCCAAGAGCCCTAGAGTATTAGGAATTGGAAGAGAAAAACCGCCCTATTAGTGATTGGTAAAATGCCATATGAAGGAATTCTAAAGCGATATATCAGTGATTCATTAAACGCCATATTCGAGATAAATAAAACCCTGGTTTGGGTATTCGTAAACTCCATAGCGTAATTGAATACTAAAACTTCCCACGAGTAATTACTGTGTGGAACTCCGGGAAAATGATTGTGATAGGTTTACCACGGGTGACTAAGCACCGCCACGCGTCTGATTGCTTCCCTGTCTCGGTTGATTTCACCACGCTACATTCAAACATCACTTGTGGCAGAGAAGCACAATCACTTCGCCAAATTTTTGTCCCGAGTCACAGGGCAGGATTGCTAACACAGTGCCGGAGTCGGAAAGGCAGAACAAATGTTGCACATACAACAAGAAGACATAACCAAAAGGCAACGAAGCAACAAACAAACAAAAAAATCACATCCACGTTGAACGTTTTCGATTTCTTACGGAGTTAAGAAATAATGTGCGATATCTATTGGCAGTACTTTTCATGGTCAGAAGATGGCTGTCCAACAGGACTAGTGACACGCATTTGTTGACCAGCACATACGTTTTAATGTCACGCCAGTCAGATAGCGGCCCTACGGGTGGCAGTGTTTAGCTGCGGCTTAATGAGATTCTTTCTCCCAAACATATTTGTTCTATAAATAGATTAGCCGCTGTTTGGGACGATCGTGAAGAGCTTCGGGTAATCTGATTGTCATTGCTTTTTCTCGCCTTAGTTCCGTCCATGGGACAAGGGGGAGACGACTCTGTGGTCGGCAGGCATGAACTGATCTCATTCTTACACAGTCGCGCTATTGTCATGGTGGTCCCATGGGGGCGACATTTTCTTCTACTGGGCAGACCCTGGCCCAGGGGTTATCAAGTTTAAGAGCCAGTTAGTGAAGTGGACCACCAGGTCAGGCAACAACTGTTCCAAGAATTAAAAAACAACAACTGTGCTACAGGAAATTAAAGCTGTTTGTGTGTTGTGGATTGTTGTTGTTACTTGTTGTTATTTGGTTGCTGTTGTTGTTTTTTTTTTTCGTGTATGGAAATAATTTATTTTTGTGTGTCGTTTTTTGTTGTTGGTGGTGTGGGTGTGTGTGTGTGTGTGGGGGGGGGACGACTCAAAAATTATCGCCAGGCTTGGACGGGGGAAAACCCTCTAGTATGGAAAAAGACGTATTTTGAAGGTCTAGAGAAAAAAAAAAAGAGGGGGAAAAAGATACAGTATAAAATAAAATCAAATGCATACAAGATGAGGGGGGGGGGTGGCTACCACTCAGTGGGTGGGGGTAGATGGCCCAACTGGTATGAATAGTTGACTTGAGCTGTTAGTATTTCACAATGGAGCGAGCTGATACAAATTATTTTCTATTTTTTAAAAACTTTTTAAACTACTGTTTTCTTGAGCTAATTAATAACATAAAACCTTTAACTTTTTTGTTAAAATTTAAAATCTTTGACTGAACGATGACTCTGTCTCAACTTCATTATTTATAAAGGTATGAGCTACATGGTTTTGCTTTGTATGACGACCACGTGGTGTTAGGGCTAAAAATAGAAGGTTAGACAGACGAAATCTCCCTGGAGGATCCCACAAGACACTTCCTTTCGGCCTGTTCTTTATCGTCTTCTTGTTCAGTTTCTATGAAGCTGTTGTAAATTAAAAGTCAATGATGTCACAGTGTGGTTTTTAAAAAAAAAACTACTTTGGCATGCTCCTATCGGTTGCTTATTTGATACATTCCAGCTTAATTTCAAGTTTTCTTTCCCTTACTGGCATCAATGATCAGTGTTTTTCAAGCTTAGGCGCCCCCCCCCCCACACTTTTTTTTTCTTCCTCCAAAAATAAATTAAATTCCAGTTCCTTTCGGTCCCCATTTGACCTTTGAAGTCAAGTCACTTGGTCTTGTGGGTGTTAGGACGAGTCAAGCATCTTAGGAGGCTGCTGGCACTGAAAGCTGGTAGTAGTGGATGGATTGGTGGCTGGAGTGACTTCCCCGGGGATTAAAGTCCGATCTTAACAGAGCGTGGCATCCCCTCCCCACACCCACCTCCCAACACCCACCTCCCAATACACTGTACAATGCTACCAGATCATGAGCTCAACATTGACGACGTGATCATAACTATACTCTTGGTATGTTGTTAGTTGCATCGTTACTTTCTTGTGTTTCCAGACAACCGAGCTGGTCCCGAGAAGTGCTCCACACCAGACTTGTATATGTGCTCTGGTCCCCAGGACGACAACAGTGACACATCTGAGAAGAAGGCGCCGTTGTGTGTGCCGCCGTCGTGGTTGTGTGATGGAGACAAGGACTGTTTGAATGGGGACGATGAACTCAACTGCAGTAAGTACCAAAATGAACCGCTTCAGGGAAGTAATCCACTTCAGTTGACATTTTGACCAGGGGAGAGGGTTAGGTGGGTAAGGAGTCTGGTGGGATGGTTGTCACACCGCGTATATTTTAAAGGCCTGAAAAGTTGCACACTATTTAAATGCCGAGTTAGATGCACAATCAAAAAGTATCTCTGCATACTTTATTGAAAACTTTTTTTTTTTTTTTTTGCTATTTAAAGCTAGATTTTCTACGACTGTGATTTAATGATTAAAAAAAAGTTCAAGTTAAATTTATAATTTTTCTTTTATATATTCAGTTGTTAATTATTTTTTTTAGTTTTATTTATTGAAAACTTTTTTTTTTTTTTTTTGCTATTGAAAGCTAGATTTTCTACGACTGTGATTTAATGATTAAAAAAAAGTTCAAGTTAAATTTATAATTTTTCTTTTATATATTCAGTTGTTAATTATTCGTTTTAGATTTAGCTTATAAAGATATTTTCTTACTCTAGAGCGTTTCATTGTAAAACAAAAATTCAACGGTAAATTATCCACGGTGAGATTGCTGGTCGCAAATTTCATGGGCAAGGGGCTTGTAGTCAAGAGTGTAAAAAAGTAATCCCTCTCAACTATAATTTTAAATATAACATTCTAGATACCGGTAATACTTTGTAAAAAAAAAAAATTTATTCATTAAACATCACAATTACATTAGATGGGCTGTTAAATTATTGTTTTGTTTTTCTTTAAATAATCCAAGTATTTTGTAAACTTGTGTTTCGGCTTACTATTGGACTATTACATGTTGGTTTCTTATGGAGTGTTCAAAGCCGAAAACAATGGAGTTTGTTCAATGCATTTCTATGCATAACTGATTGACTTTGTTCTACACATTAGTGACTGAGTTTGTTCTGTGTATCACTGACTGAGCTTGTTCTATGCAATACTGACTGAGATTTTTCTATGCATTACTGAATGTACAATAAATTTGACATTTTAAACTTAATCACTTAAAGATATATAGGGGGGTTGGTCTAAAAAAGTTTAAAATGCCTGTACATTCTTTTAATTAAGACACACAATAAATATGATAAGTCTGTTCTGATGAATCCAAGCACCAGTTGGTAGAATACGCCATTTATGCTCTTTTACAATAGTTCATTCAATATATCAAAAAATGATCAAAAACAGCTTTTTTTAACATGTTTAACCTAAATTAGCCTATATTATTACACTGTAGACAAAATAAAGTTCATGTAAGTAGACTGAGCAACACAAGTTATCGATTACTTTATTTTGTCTAAATACGTTTGCATAAAATGAAGTAAATATATAAACATGATGCGACAATCTCCCCAACACTATGTGACCACTATCGCCGTGGGTGGCGCTGGATGCCACACGATGGAGACCTTGCCTTTTAGAAAATGGCTATATTTCAAATTTGCTATCCTGTAACTTATTTCAACTCATATCACATTAAAGTTACATGAATTAAGTTTACTTCGTTTAAATAAAAATTCAGCAAAATGTACAAAGTATGACAACCCACCCAACTCTCCCCTACTATTTCGGACAGGCCTCCTGCCTGCTATTCCCACTAGAGGCCGACCTCATTTCGGTCTCGGTTTCGGCGGCGAAAGTTTCCATTTTATCACTTTTGGCGTGGTTTTGGTTTCGGCTGAAACAGAAAATTTAACTTTCATTTTACGAAGTGGTTATGCGCAGCCGACTGTGTATAACCCTGAGAGTTATACGCAGTCGGCAAGTCACGTGACGTCTATATTCTTCCTGTGTTACAGTATCAATCAATAAGGGTGTATTGATAATCGGGTGACTGTGTGGTCGAATGGTCTAATCTGACCAAACCTCAAGTTGGTGGTCTTGAGTTCAATTTCAGCCAACGGCAAGCCATGAATATGCGTTAGTTGCTATGCTTTTTCTCGAGAATGAAGCAACAACTAGGCTTATTGTTTTACTTTTTTTTTGGCTAAAAAATGTTAAAACATGAGAAGAATTATTAACTTGACCAATGTAATGTTAATAATGTTATACTTATAATTATATGTTTGTGTTGTTAACTAATTTTGTGTCAGATAAAATCATGTTTCACTGGTACAGTAATAAAAATAATCATAGGTTGAGAGTACTGTAGGGGCAGGGGGTTCTGTAGAGGGGGCAGTGTAATACTTTCACACAGTTATAGTTTTGCATGGAAGCTGAAAACTGTTACATTTAGGTCATCAAACAAAAAAAATCATAAATGATAAAATTTAAAAAAAGATAAATAGAATGTATTTCCTGAATTAGTCAGTAAAACCAACCACATAGACATAGTCATAGCAACATGACATATAAAAACCTAATCAATCAGAATACATAACTAGACTTAGACCATGGAAATGCCTTTAAAAAAATCTAAGACTTAGGTTTAGACTAAGAAATGTAGACTTTGACTTATAATTATAATATATAAGATACAAGCAATAATACAAATAATAGCACTAGCACTAATACTAATACTATTGCTATCGTCAATTTCAATATTAATTAAAATTAATTCAATTAAAATTTTACGTTCAACACATGAAAAGTTCTAGTACAAAACAACCCGTCATGCAGCTCATTACGCATAATACTTTTTTTAAATTGCCCAACAAGCGATTGATAAGTCTTATTTGGCTAAATTCCTAGCCGACTGCGTATAACGCTTCCCTTCATTTTATGTTTGGTTTTGGTTGAAAGTGTTTGAGACTTTCGGCCATCTACGAGAAGTCAGACTGTCACCCTGTCAGTGTGTTTGCAATCCGATATTAATTATTGCTGGATGTCTTGCTCTCATCATATGAATATGATACATGAGTAATCCTCTGTGAACACTACGCACAGCTGCATTTTGACTTTCTTGTCCAATATTTCCAAAAATAAAATTTCATTTAGGCTTAGGCAAAAGGTTTAGGGGAAAAAAATAACAATGAAGGGAATGGTCATATTTACATTATTATTATTTATTTTTATTTTTTTCAAAAATAAAATTTTGGAATCCCAGGTTTATTCAATTCATTTGTTTGTGACATTCATATTTATTTATCATTATCATCATTGGCCCTAAAAAATCCTGAATACAGAATTTACAGTAAAATCTTTATAGTCAAGCTTTTCTGGAATAGCTCAAGGAACTCTATAGCAATTGTTTGAAGAACCATCACAGAAACTTTTGTTATAGAGAGAGTACCAAAAAAAAAAACAACTAAAGAGACAGTAACAAACTTAATAAAAAATTTAAAAGCTAAAAATCTATATGGGATGATGCTACTTTGATAACAAGACTTACACAAACTATGCCAACTTTGAGAATATAATTTGTGACTAATCTATGAGCTGACATGTTTTAAACTTCTACTCCACAGGCATCTCCCGATGTGACAGTAAACAATTTGAGTGTTCCAGCAGTTCCAAACTACGATGCATCTCCATTTCCTGGCAGTGTGACGGAGAGAAGGACTGTGACCTGGGGGAAGATGAGGCCCCAGAGGAATGTAAGTCCTCCTCCCAGCATAGCATAAGCTTACAATCAGCAGTGTCAATGGATTTTGTTTCTCTCCAGGCTAATTTTTTGTTATGACGTTTCAAGGTATGAAAGAAAGGGATGATTTGGAATGACAGTTTACTAATGTTTGTTTTTAGAGCATTTCTATACGAGAATCTTAGCCATGTTATTGTATCGTGAGAACTAGAGTAATTGAAATAGAGCATTTGCTTGTGTCGGTGGTGTAACTAAATTAACAACTTTATGTCTTCAGTAAATCTCAAAACATGCATGAAGCCCAAAGCTGTTCGATTAGTTTTAGAAAATTGCCTAAACATTCTTTTTTGCTGTTAAGTGAATCAATTTCATTTGACTATTAAGTGAATAAATTTCATTTTACTAGTGCTAGAGCCAATAAAATTAAAAGAGTAAGAGTTTGTCAAGAACAACAAAGTCATTTTTCCTAGTTTTATTCTTTCGGAAAAAATAGTCAATTTTTTAATTATATTTCTGAATAGTAGTCTATTTATTTACTGAACTTTTGTGACAACACAGATATTGCTTTGAAACTGAGAAAAGGAATTCTTGGAAACTTCTATTTCAAATACGTCCCAATAAATTATTGACACACACAGTGTTTCCAGTTTGAATCCAGTACAATTTTCATGGATCTTTCAATTTGTCCAATGTTTAAGTGGGGATTGTGAAACTGCATGAACTTTCCAAACAGATACAACAATTAGAACTTGAAGTATGCACACAGTTTGTGGCACCACTCTCTTTTTGCTTCTCAGTCAAGTGAATTCAACAGCTGTCCAAGACAAAAGTAATGCATTCGAAAATAATAAGTTAGGTATTAATCTCATTTTTGAAAAATGTTATATATTGCAGATAGAATACCAAACATCAGCCGATTCTTGATTAAATTTCCAAAGGGAATGATCATGAACTCTTTATTGATAAAAGCTCCTTTGGACATGCATGTCTTTTTGTTTAAAAAAAAATCAATACTAAACTGCAATTTGTGCATCAAGTATTGGTATAAAACTAATGTATCGTGATCTAATTCAACCACACAGTCTGGTCCAACTTTGTAATCTTGTTAACCCACTTGACATAGTAATTTTCTGTTAATAAGCATATCTCTTTCTGTTTTAAATAGAGTCATTAATGTTAAAATTGATGGCATTGCCCATTTCCTTAATCATTTTGACTTCACAGGATCTGGTGGTGTGTCCTACATACTAGAGAGTAATCTTTAGTGTTGTATCTCACACATCTTACTGAGACTCGGACCCATGGGGCTGCCAACATTAATTTAAATTAACACTGTGTTTACTGATGTCGGACCCATGGGGCTGCCAGCAGTAATTTAAATTAACACTGTGTTTACTGATGTCGGACCCATGGGGCTGCCAGCAGTAATTTAAATTAACACTGTGTTTACTGATGTCGGACCCATGGGGCTGCCAGCAGTAATTTAAATTAACACTTTTTACTGATGTGGCTGCTCCTCTTAAATCTTTGTATCAATATGTATGTTTACTTTTCTCATTTTCTACTTCAAAATGGACTTGGCTCGTAGGCTCCTCAGAGAGTGAGAAAAATTAAATAAATCTTTTTTTTTTTTTTTCCCTAATGGTTGCACTGTATTTTTTGTTTAGAGCACCAAATGGTTGACAGGAGCCCATCCTCCCATTGATTTTACAGCACTTTTTTTTTTTAAATGCCTTTTTTTTTTTTATGTATCAATATGTATGTTTACTTTTCTCATTTTCTACTTCAAAATGGACTTGGCTCGTAGGCTCCTCAGAGAGTGAGAAAAATTAAATAAATCTTTTTTTTTTTTTTCCCTAATGGTTGCACTGTATTTTATGTTTAGAGCACCAAATGGTTGACAGGAGCCCATCCTCCCATTGATTTTACAGCACTTTTTTTTTTTAAATGCCATTTTTGTTTTTCCAGCAGAATGAGGCGGACAGAGTTAGAGCACATGCATCCAGGTTATCACAATAGTTTGATTTTAGTTTGGGTTGATTGCTTTCATTATTAATTTGTTATATGTATATTTTTTTGTGGGGGTGGGGGAGAATCTTTCTCTTACCCTGATTCCTTGTGCAATATTCAAATGGTCCATCATTATGTTTTATTATTTAACATCTCAGTGCAATCTTCACATCTATTCCAATCAGTCACAAAATAATTCATTCACCATTAGAATTATAAATTATGGTTGGAATCAACTGGAGGAAGATAGCTGGCAAACCTAATTACAATTTTATCGATCATGAAGTTTTGTATACATTTCTCCTCAGGTCGGAAGAACTCAAAGAGAAGTAATGTCTGAAATAGCTTTATCTTTAGCTATGCCTATCTCTCCATTTCTTCTCTATCATTATGATTGCGGCCTGCCAAATAATAGCCATCTCATTAAATTTTTAAAAAGGCTACAATGTGTCAATTCCATCTCAATCATTTCAATTATGTTACAATATTATTAGTTGCTACTATCCCTAAAAATGATTTTATTAGATATGATATCTTGTTGAGGGTTATGGTTAAAACTGGCATCTCATGGCATCTTTTAACTGAAACCAGATCATGGTTGAGATTTCATTGATGATATACAGTGAGCTGTGATCTAGACTTTTTAAGAACTATAGCAACGACCAGCATCACCCTCTGATGCCAAGCACTGTTGTATACTAAGAGAAGAGTACCAATAAATACAGCATATTTTGTTTTCTTTAGGGATAAGCAAACTTATCCTGGGGTTGAATAATGTTATGATTTCATTTTAAAAAAAACCCATCTGAGATGAAATAAAGAGAATCAGCTTGTATGGTTTGAATGAAAACAATATCCACACAGTAGTCATTACTAGCAATGTCATCTTTAAATGGATCTCTCCAGGTTTCCCAATACAGGTGGCTTGCAAATAATGGTGGAGTTGGCACTGCTGACTTCTAGGCACTATCACTGATCATTCTATACAAAAATATGCAAAGCCTAAAACCGATGAGCTAGATCATGTGATGTTAATACTGAATTGACACTTTGTGTGTCAGCCAAATTATTATGGGCAGTTTAATGCGCCCATACATTTGATCTGAATTAACACAAAAGTAGCTCTCCCCATCAAGTAATGAATCAATTTAAACACTTGTTGATAGCACAGTTGTTTTTTTTTTACCCTTAAGGATCATGTGGATCTTCTTGATTCTGAAAAAAATAATCATAACAAATTGAAGGCATACAATAATGGTTTCTTCATGTGTAGCTGCTGGCACCAAGTCAAATTACCATTTATAATTTCGGTCAAGTCATTAAAAAAAAAAAAAAACTTTTCCCCTCCCTATAATTTCCTTCACACATTCCTTCTTCTTTGCTGCTTAGGTCGGACAAAAACTAAAAAAGGAGCGTGGTCTCGAGGTCTGTATTCCACACATCACAAACTACCACAAATATTATAATCTGTTTATTCTTTTACACCAATATATACCCCACTTAATATTAGTAATAATGATAGTGATAATAATAGTAATAATAAGACAAATGTTGATCAGCTGTTATATAGTGCATTTAGTCTTCACCCTGCAATCTTCTCACCCACAATGATATTTGCTATGCTGCCTTTATTTAATTTACATAAATATGATAATATTAACATTTTTCTCAAGGTGTATAAAAACGCTCATTTAAAAATTTATTAACAATAAATTTCATTTAAAATATAAACCAATGCTTGGAAAATAATTTTATTTTAAAAATAAATATCTTTATTGGTTTTATTTTGAAAGACTCTTAATTGTTTTAAAAGATTTATTTTAAGTCAAGACTCGAGTTTTTGAAAATTTTAAATCTTGCAGACAGAAATCCAACATGGATAATTAGTCATAAGTTCTACTTACTTTGTCTTTAGCTCATTAACATAACAATGCTTTCACTCATAGACCAGCTGTTTAATTGACTGATATAATGGACTAGGGATAGTTGAAAGTAGTAGATGTGTAAAATGCATGATGATTATATATGTTTATATAAATATTTATTTCTTGTGTGTACTTGAATAGAATCGATCCACAAAACCAATTATTTTGTAACTGAGCATCAGTAATAAACAATTCTTCCTTTCCACATTCATTTATAGGCTGTTATCTTTGGGGGAATATCTAAAAGATTTAAATTATAAACTAGTTAGAGAACAGATAGTACAGGCTTCAATAAAATATAACTGGACAAAATTATATTTTAGCCTTATTTTCACTTTGTGAATAACTTGGGGGAAAGAAAGGGGCTTGTTAATGTTGAAAACAGTTAAAAGTTGATTTTAAGTCTTATCTAGTTAGGATGTCTGTGTAATTGTAGTTTTACAGGTGTGGTCAGATTGATTCAATAGATTGAGTCATTAATAGTAATTCATTTAAATACTTCTTTTACTTTTTTTTTTTTCATCAACAAATTAATTTAAAAAAAATATAAATTCACATCCATTACCATGGGGGATAGCGTACATTTAAAAAAAAGTAAATTAAAAAAAACAAAACAATAAGTATGACTGTAAAGATGAATGATTGCTTTCTTTAACATTAGTATCTTATTGATATATTTTAAAACAATCACAATAAATTATCCCATGCTATTCCCACCCTTGCCAGTGCCATATTATACCAAAGACCAATTTCACATTTATGTTACCTCTGTGTCTCTTCAGTCCAGTTGAATATTTAATTGTAAGCTATCACTTATTTATATTATGTTGACTTTATGGCTAGTATGACCAGATAAGCAATGTGGCATTTATATACTTCTTAAAGGGGAAAAAAATTACCCTGAATGCAATTGTCTATAGGACAGCTTTAAAAATAAATTCCCTTTCTCTATTTCTCTGACACTTAATTTTTTAAAATAAAAATGTTAAAATAGAAGATTTTTATCTTTTTAACTTAAAAAAGAGAACTTAGAAATGCAGAAGGACTTTAGCATAAATTATCCATTTAAATAACTTAGAGTCTTACATTACTGTAGCTAGTTTCTTAATTAAACCTTATAAAATTCAAAGGTATGTTTCAAAGGAATTTTATAGCTTTATTAAAGATGTATGTATACATAGATATATAAATTCATATACTGCTCTTTCTAATATGATTTTAGTTTAAAATTTAATAATATTAAATAAATAGTGGAACAAGATAAGTTTAGCCTTGCCAAGAAAAGACAAGATAATTAAATGGACGTTTCAGCTTTTTACCTTCTCAATGTTTGGCTTTCTGATCTGAACATTGAGCTGCATTGTCTTTAGTGAGATTTCTGAACACACAAGTTTTTATTTCTTATTCAAATTATCTATTGTTTATTGTTTGTCTTGTCTGCTGAAGAAGGCATCTAGCCGAACCATCGGTTTAATTGTCCTGTCATTTCTTTTCAAGCTTAAACATATCTTGTTACAACATATCTTGTTACATTATTTATTTACTTCACATAGCTTGAATGCAGTCTCTCACATATTATCTCAATAATTTTACATTGAAATGGTTACAGCGATTTTCTTTCTCAAATTTTTGCTTGTGTTGTTAGACATGAAACTGGTCTTACATGATAACGGATATTAAATAAAAGATTAAGTGGATTACATCTAACTTTTCCCTTGTCTGCATTAACCTACTTTTTTAAAACCCTATTGTAAACATAATAATAATTGGAGACATTTTCAAGGGGGAAACAGGATAGAATAACTAATTTAATTTAAATTAACTTTTCCACTTAGTTGAACTCATCTTGGGATCAATTTCTACTATTTTCACTATGCAGTGTCCAGTACATGGATGTGTTCTGTTGAATGTTACTGATATGGACATAAATTCAGAATCTCGTTTCAGGTCTGGTGTGTATTCATTCAGACCAACTTGTTAGATTCAAAAACATGTTCTACCAATCATAGAGTTCAGAAGGTTTGATGTTCAGGTGGCCAAAGTTAATTGACCAGGCTTTATCTTAATGGTAGAATTTCAAATAGTCCTTTTCTTTAAGGTTGAGCAAGTTCCCATGATGTGGTGTTGTAATATCATTATTCACCTGATGACTTGGTTAACTACCCTTGAGTTAGCATGAATCTTGTCTCTCAATTTGTTGACCTTGTCTCAATCTGATGAGTTGTTGCTTTATTATTTAGGACACATGCACAAGGAAGGTAATTTAAAACAAAATAATATATATATATTTTTCTTTTCAACATCTGGAATGAGGCATTCTGGTCTGTCTTATATTGGATTATTGTAATGAATGATGGTTGTATTCTCAAACTGTTGTTTACATTTTGTTCTCAAGGTCTGATGAAGAAAAAAAAATGAGTAAAATAATTTTCCATTGATTTCTCAGTTGTGTTCCTTTGGAACACATCATCAAATCTAGCATGGGGGTCTTGGACCAAACTTACTTTCTTTTAATCATCAATAGAATTTTGAATGACATTCTCATGAACAACAATTGACTTCTATTTTTGGTTTTTTAACTTTAAAACATGTTGTTTTTTTAATTTTTATTTGATTGTAATTGCTATGCTGAAGGCAATGTCGGTGCATCGTGAAGTGCGGTGTAAAAATGTGTTTAGTTATTGTAACTGCCTTGTTCATTTTATGTATGGGCCTGGTTTTATGTATGTTTTGAATTCAAAGTAAACGTACGCAGCTCTGTGTATGTTTCTGCATGCTGACTTTACTTTCAATATCCATTATTAGAATGAGACAGTGAGCTCTGTTCAAGCTAAGAACCTTCATTCCTTGGGTCTCAGGACACAATCCAGACTGTCTTCCCTTTATAACCTTCTCACCCTCCACCCCATTCACTCTTACTGCTGTTGGTTTCAGTTTGTAAAATGTGTTAAATATTTTGTTTTAACCAACTGGTTAAGGGATAGCACTTGAGATTGAAAATGCTTATATTTCAACTAAATAAAAAAAAAAAAAGACATGGCTGTAGGTATTCAACATTATTTTTCCTTATTCTCTCTATATTGCAAGAATGAATTTGGCTTGATTTTATTATACATTTTTCTGGCATTTTTTAATAAAAAGAAACTCCTTTCCTGATTGGCACATCTATTTATATAATACATATATATTATAATGGCTTTTTTTCTTCTGGTAATGGAAATTGATTGCTCACTAGCATGCTATTATATTTGTTCACATTAGGATTGCCATCTAACAATGAGCATATTACTTTCTTGTATATCCTAACTTTGTAGAGAAATATATTTATAGCTATATTTTTTTTAAAGTAGCATTTGAATGACATGTTGTTTGTTATCTAACTTTAAAATTTAGTTAAATTTTTTTTTGGTCAAGTGTTTAATTTGGGTTTATTATGGGTGTGTTCTAGATACTAACAGTTAAACTTTTGTATCTCAAAATTAATTGTTTACAGTAAGTTGTGGAGTACATACTTATAAGATAAGCTGTAGGTAATGATGACATAAAGGTAATGGCCATTGAGGTAGGAGGAAACTCAGCCTTAATAAGAAAGAAATTAATTCTTCTGAGTGAAGGGCTTTATCCCAGTCTTGTCAGGTATTTAATGGAAATATGTCTTGAAATATCACATACCCCGAAACGCTAATTTTTAGTTGGAGCTTTCTGAGTAACTGCTTTGACTAACTGCAATAATTCTATTACCCTGTTAAAAGGGCATGCACAGTTCTCAGTTTAAGATCTTAGGAATGTTTCATCATCTAGTGCACTGGGGGCTGTCGCTAGCTAAATTAACATTTATGCTTATTGTGGTAAAGCATACACACAAAAGAAAAGGAAGCTTTGTTTGAAAATATTAAAACATTTTCCTCTTTTATAAAATGTAATTATAATATGCAAAATTAAAATTAATGATTTATTTAAAATAATCTGGCAAAAGTTTTAGTTTGTTGACCATCAGATTAGTATCTGGAAGTGCAGAGTAAATAAAGGCTACCATTCACTGGGACAGACTGACCCCATGGGATACACCAGTGGGTTACTTGGGTTGAATGTTACATTAAACGGTGTCTCTTTTCTCTCAACCTTCCAAAGGTAACATTGTGGACACCTTTAAGTGTCCCAACAGCTTCCGATGTCCCAAGACACAAAGGTGCATCAGCATGAACCAAGTCTGTGATGGCATCGTGGACTGTTTGCTCGACGAAGCTGATGAGGGTCCTCATTGTAGTAAGAATATTTTTTTTTGTTTTGTAAACCTGTTCAAGTGTATAGCGCATGATTCAGGGGAAGAAGCTGACGTTGTACTTAATAAAATATGGAAATTTATCAAATATTTGTTTAATCGTAACCAAAAAATTTAACTTAAACTTTTTTTGTAAAGTTTTCTAATAGCAGTTGTATTGGACAAAATCTTTTATGCCAAAATATGAGTTGGAGGCTAATGGGCTGTGTTAATGTGTTAGTCAACAATATGACTGGCCATCAAGGGGAATATGTATGCGATTATTGTATATGAGGTTGTGTTAATGAGTTAGTTGACAATATGACTCGGCATCAAGAGGAATATGTGTATGATTATCGTGTCCATTTCTTTTTGCAGTAAATAGAGCCTGCAGACCTAAGAAATGTCCAGATAAATGTAAAGAAACCATTCAAGGCCCCCTGTGTTATTGTGGTGAAGGGAAGGAGTTTAACAACACCCACTGTACAGGTACATCTGAACTTAAACACTTAAACTCTCTAGGGGTCATGACGTAAGGGTCAACAGCACATTACTCCCCATGTCTTGAAACATTGAGTGAAACACTCTTTCATAATTTACCTGCCTCTCCTAATTTGTGTCTTTAAAAAATTTTTTTTTTTTTTACTTTTCACCAGATTTAAATGAATGTAACTACTCTGGATTCTGTGATCAGAAGTGTGAAAACACAGATGGTGGCTACAGGTGTTCATGTGCAGCAGGCTATGATTTGGTGGACAAGGGTTCATGTCAGATTGCAGGTGAGTGGTAACACAATGCTCAACAGTGGTTTCAGTGGGTGCAGCACAAAGTTGTGGTGAAAAGATAGCTTGATCCCTACAATTTATACTTTGAAGAGGAACTAATAAATAGTTTTTTTTTTAAATCAGACTTTGAAAGTAAAGTTTAATGTTGAATAAAAGAAGAAAAAATAAACAGACATTCATCATTAAAGGTGGAATTTCGTAGGCACTTTTATAATATGTTTTAACTCAAGCTTATTTATCTTGTCACAGCCAAATCTATCAAGCCAAGATTTGCACTTGCCAATTACTTCAATGTGCAGATGCTTAACTTCACATCAGAGGACAGTTTGGCTGTTGACAACTACGAAGTGGCAGGCTCACAGATCACAACACTGGATGTGGATGTAAAAAACAACACTATCTGCTGGGTAAGGATACTAAGTCAACCACACTGAGTGTGGATGTTAAAAACAGCACCATTGCATAGGTAAGGATACCAAGTCAACCACACTGAATGTGAATGTTAAAAACAGCACCATTGCATAGGTAAGGATACCAAGTCAACCACACTGAATGTGGATGTTAAAAACAGCACCATTGCATGGGTAAGGATACCAAGTCAACCACACTGAATGTGGATGTTAAAAACAGCACCACTGCATGGGTAAGGATATCAAGTCAACCACACTGAATGTGGATGTTAAAAACAGCACTATTGCATCGGTAAGGATACCAAGTCAACCACACTGAATGTGGATGTTAAAAACGGCACCAACTGCTGGGTAAGGATACCAAGTCAACCACACTGAATGTGGATGTTAAAAACAGCACCAACTGCTGGGTAAGGATACCAAGTCCTCGACACTGGATGGTGCTGTTAGAAACAACCCCATCTGCTGGGTGTTGATGCTTAGGCATCCAATAAAGAGAGGGGCCACTAGTTGCAAGCTCACATCATTTGGCTCAACAGACTTTTCGTACAAGGCTGGACAATTTTAAGCTGGCCCATTAAATACGTGAAGCAGGTTCTTTAAGGAATTTAACAGCTGGGGAAAACTTAAAAATGTTTGTAGTGTTGTCAAAAGACGCGGCAGGCAATCTAGACTGGATTTCTGTTATGTTGTGCCATTTTGAAAATTCACCACACTTGGATCTTTCTTGTAATGACTTCACTGCAGTGATTATTTAGTTGTGCCTCCTATAAGTCATTAAACCAGCCGTCCCAGATCTGTCTACACTCTACTGGGCAAGAAGCATGTTAAGAATGTTTCAATAGGATTATAGCACTCAAAATGAAAGGGCATTGGAAATCCATGTAAATGTGTTTTGATCTATTTGACATTAGAAAAGTGTAGCATTGTTCTCTAGGTTAGTACTTAACACATAATCTAAAAAAAAATTTTAAAAGGCACTAATATATATCTGAGCTTTTTTCAAAGCTGGAAACAGCTGTGCCCAACTCCAAAAAAGATGTAAGTATTTTTAAACATAAATTTTTAATTTTCTCAATACAATCACCCTTGCAGATTTATTATTATTTTTGGACAGATTACCTATGCTCTCAACACAGACATGGCCCAGTTATCATGTGGCAGTCTCCGTGATGTTTATCCAACATGGGAGGTCAAGACTCAGTATTCCCTGAAAAGTAAGTCTCATCCATTTGTAATTCAGAGATTTATTTGACTTTTTGTTTCCCTCTCATTTTGTCAATCAATCATTTACAAGCTACTCAGATCTGCCTTAACTGCAGGATTGTCACAACTATTTGTTAATGGTTTATTTCATTATGGACATCTTTAAGACTTTTTAAATCCTTTATATTAACTTTGCTTTTGTTTTTTGGCTGGCTGACTGACTGTCTGGGTGGCAAAATCTTTGGACTGCTAGTTGACCCACTTCCTGTCAAACCATCCAGCTGAAAAGTTGCACATAGACTCATTGCAGATGACAACAAATTCTCTCAAATTTTCAGCCCCACCTTCCAACCCCAGCCTCCAAAAATCTGTTTTTCAAAGGAAAGATAAAATAAAGTTCCACATAACTGCACTCAAGTTTAAAGGAAATTTTTTTTAAAAAATATCGCTAGTGAGTTTAGTCGTAATATTTTCTTTTGTTTTTCTAAAATTGTTGGTGAAATAAATCTGCGGTGTAAAAGCGGGTGGGTCATTAGAATATTAATCTTGTTCGGTGACATGAAAAAGTGGGAGATAGCGAGCCTAATTGGGATTCTTATAAAATGCGTCAAATTTGTTTTGCCCCCTCCCCCTTTGCTGAATATTAAATTTTATGAAGGATTCAGATGAAAAACTCTTTTTAGGGGTTGTTTAATTTCCACTTGAAAAAAATGTTAACAAAATAATTAAAGTGTTATAAAAAGGATTTTAAAATTCTTCTATTTCTTTAACAAAATTTTTTTAAAGAAAAGCCCAAATTGACTAAAAGAAACTAAGACAATTAATATTCCAACCTCTAGGTGTCAAGGCTATTGCCAAGGACTGGCTGTCAGGAAATTGGTACTTTGCTGATGAGTTTAAAGAGATCATTTTTTTCTGTACTTCTGACGGAAGCTATTGCCAGACTGTCCTTACGTCGGGTATCAAGAGGCCAAAAAGTCTGGCTGTTGATGCAAGCAAAGGGTACAGTTTGTTTTAATGCACTATTTCTATTTTGTTAAGCTTAATTTTTTTTTTTGCTTGACATCCATTTAAATATCTTTTTTAATGATTAATTTTGACAGACAAATAATTTAACAGTCTGCCAGTTCTTTGATTTCTTTACCACCAAGATATACCTCCTCCCCAAGCATAATTCTTGCTGGGCTGACAAGGTCGCGCCCCCCCCCCCTCCTGCCCCCACCATCTAGTTTAAAAAGTACTTAAGATAAGATTAACATACTTAGCTTTGAAACAACAAAGATTTATATTGCTAAATTGATACTCTTTTTGAATTAACTATGACTTGCCTCACCTGTCCTCAAATACTCATGCTTAACTTTTTTTGTGAATGTAGAAAATATTGATTGTTATCATCCTGAATGCCACTTACAGCTCTTGAAGGGCTCTGGTCTGCTCCACCCCATACCTGCTCCACCCCATACCTGCTCCACCCCATACCTGCTCCACCCCAGACCTGCTCCACCCCATACCTGCTCCACCCCATACTTTCATTTAGACGGATGTATGGCTTTACATCTAGAAATTTATTTGTATTTTACATATAGATATCTGTTCTATTCGGACTGGTCATCAAATGACCTCGCTCATGTGGGACGAATTGACCTGGACGGCTCCAACCCACTCAAGTTGGCCAGCATCAAGATTGTCCACCCCAATGGACTAACTGCTGACATTGCCAACTCCCACCTCTACTGGGGAGACTCATTCCTTGACGTCATTGAGAGAGTGGACTACATCGGTCATAAAAGGATTGTTATAGCCAAGGGCATCGATGTGAGTGGTTACTAACTTTGCATTATCATCTTAAATGATCAGCTAGGGATATTCTTTGACACCATTATACGTGTTGATGATAGCACACATTAGTGAAGTGTAGCGTTGTGGCCAAGCACCATTGTAAGTGTAGATAAAAGCACTCATAACAGAAGTGTAGTGTTGTGGTCAAGGGGAACTTTGTTGGTCTTAACAAAGTGTACATTAATCTTGTTGCACTAACAAAACTCCCTTCACTTGAAGAACTATTTGAAGCAAAATGCATTTGGAAAACAACAAAAACTTTGGAGGATACATCCTACTCTCTTCAGCACAGATGCCTGAGATAAGCTTGATCCTACTCTCTTCAGCACAGATGCCTGAGATAAGCTTGATCCTACTCTCTTCAGCACAGAGGCCTGAGATAAGCTTGATCCTACTCTCTTCAGCACAGATGCCTGAGATAAGCTTGATCCTACTCTGTTCAGCACAGATGCCTAAGATAAGCTTGATCCTACTCTCTTCAGCACAGATGCCTAAGATAAGCTTGATCCTACTCTCTTCAGCACAGATGCCTAAGATAAGCGTGATCCTACTCTCTTCAGCACAGAGGCCTGAGATAAGCTTGATCCTACTCTCTTCAGCACAGATGCCTGAGATAAGCTTGATCCTACTCTCTTCAGCACAGATGCCTGAGATAAGCTTGATCCTACTCTCTTCAGCACAGATGCCTGAGATAAGCTTGATCCTACTCTCTTCAGCACAGATGCCTGAGATAAGCTTGATCCTACTCTCTTCAGCACAGAGGCCTGAGATAAGCTTGATCCTACTCTCTTCAGCACAGATGCCTGAGATAAGCTTGATCCTACTCTCTTCAGCACAGATGCCTGAGATAAGCTTAATCCTACTCTCTTCAGCACAGATGCCTAAGATAAGCTTGATCCTACTCTCTTCAGCACAGATGCCTAAGATAAGCTTGATCCTACTCTCTTCAGCACAGATGCCTGAGATAAGCTTGATCAGGCTGAATTCTGTCCCTCAAAGTTAGGGCCGAAAGATGAAAGAAACAAACATTTTATTTCCCCAATTTTTCATAATTGACCAGCGTGCCATCATGTGAAGTTTTATGGAAAATGATTGCTGATTTTTGTTGTTGAGAAACATTTTGGATGTCTTGTGCTTAAATTGTTATATTTTTAAAATCTCTCGGTAAGAATATTTATCGATGTGCTGGAAATGCAAAATGAGATATTTCTTGCAAATGCTTAGAATGAGTTGCTTCCCTCCATCAGGTGTTCCATGTGTTTGGTATGAGCATACTACAGAACTACCTCTATGTGGTCAACCATCTGAACAACACCATAGTGAGGATCCATCGTTACAACAGCACAGTACCAAACAAGATCATGTTGAAGGCATCCAGGAAGCCTGGCACCATTAAACTGTTTCACCCGGTGGCACAACCATTTGGTAATGATCTTGTTTGGGATTTTTTTAATGGCATTGTTCTTGTACTCTCTTTCTAGCATGCAACATTTAATTTGAACTTTAAAAACTTTGCTTTACTTAGTAGTAAATGGATAACAGAATAAATTACCATATTATTATATCATAATGTGAGGACTTCATCCTCAACTGCATCTTTTCTAGAAGATAAAATGATGGCATTTGACAATGAGATATGTCATTTGGGTATCACAAACCTCTTAACTAGATCTGAACAACAATTTCTATTTTAGACATGTGTCAATTTGGCAATGACATAGATAGGGTTGTCTTTCCTAGATCTCATGTTGTTTTCTTACTTTAATTATTTAAATAATTGTATTTTACCCCACTGACATAGTTAGGGTTGTCCTTCCTAGATCTCTTGTTGTTTCTTACTTTAATAATTAAATAATTGTATCATACCCCACTGACATAGTTAGGGTTGTCTTTCCTAGATTTGATGTTGCTTTTGCTCTTTAATGATTAAATAATTGTATGTTACCCCACAGAGAAGTTTGATGTCTGTTCATGGGCCCAATGTGATCAGATCTGTGTTCCGGTACCCAATCCAGTAAATGACTCTGTGAAAGCAAGTTGTGTCTGTAAACTTGGCTTTAAACAAGCTCCCGATGGAAAGTGCACAAGTAAGTTTGCTGGCTTGCTGTTAAATGCTATCTTCTGATGTTTGCATCGTGGGGTGTGGATTTACAACAATAATCTAGGCCGCCATATCAGTAAGAGACATGAATAGTCTGCTGTGACTCTGTGGATATTACCCAATTCCAGACTTCAGCAACCCATTATCCTGGGTGGGATGTGTAAAAAAATGTTCAAATGGTTTGAAAACAACGAAAAACAACTAATGCAATGTTGTTAAGCCAACGCTACTGAAAATAAAAAACTATGCAAATAATACTTTCTCTTCTCTGTCAATTTGTAATCATAATTTGAAGAGATGTCAAGGTTAAAATGCCATACTTATAGCTCAGATCTGCATTAGTATAGAAGCAAGTTGTATACATTTTAGTTAGTTTGTTTGTTTCTTGTGCAGTAAACTAAATAGAAAGCAGACAACTTATTTTTTTACATAAAAGAGCAGATAAATTCCTCTCATGATCTATTCTGTTTTTTTTTTTTAGAGCAAGATGCCACTAAGTTTATGCTTCTGACCAATGGTCAGCAAGGAATGATTCATTTCATCTCGACTGACTCATCTGAAGTTAAGCGTGACCTCTACCCTCCCATAGCCAATCTGGGTCGACCAACTTGTGTTGACTTTGACTACCTTGAAGGCTACATTTATTTCTTTGATGTGTCCTCCCACACATTGAGACGAAGGCGGTTTGACTCTGATAAGGAGCCAGAAGCTGTGGTTACACAGGGTGAAAAGTTTTTTTTGGTTTACGCTTGGCATAGTTTTATTATATTTAAAAAACACAAAAGTGTTCAATGTAATTATTTAAGCTGAAGCATCTTTGTTTTAACAGTAAATGTGATATTTTGATAACATATTCTGGGACTTGTTTCCACTAATTTATGAATTTACTCCCAAATACAAGCACCAGTAACAACACAGGCTCCCTATTACAAGTACCTTAGACAACACAGACTCCCTAATACAAGTAGCATAGACAATACAGACTTCATAATACAAGCACCATGGACACCTCAAGTTTCCAGTTTAGTGGTAGATTAGGGTATACAGACAGAGGCAGCCCTGGTTTCACGGGATTATACTTGACTATGTCCTTTTCTAGGTATCAACTGTGACGGACTAGCTGTGGACTGGAGTGGACGGAATATTTACTGCTCAGACAGTGGCCGCAATAAAATTGTAGCCATAAGCCTGCGGAACTTCAGCCACATCTACACTGTCATTGACTCTGATAAGTTGAAGGAGGTCATCAACCCAAAAGCTTTGGCTATTGATGCTAAAAATGGGTAAAATTTCGTACAAATCATTTGTAAAAGTTACTGTTGTACTCCTCGAGTAGCTGTGTAATGAAATTTAATTTTTATTTACAAAGGGCTGAGTCAACTTTTCATTAGCCCAGATGCTCGTACACTAATGGCCTTAAATTGACACAGGCTTGCATAACTATTGAAAGGTCGACTGATAACATTTTTAAAAAAAAAGAATTTCTCTCAGAGCAACAATGAATGAAAGTTGTTGTATTTCAACATGGTATTTTTTTAATTTTAACATTAATAACTGTATTTGGGCATTTAAAAACTTAACTTGGGACGAGGCAAGTATTTGAATACAGCAATGGGTTCCATGTTAACTTTGTGATTGTTTGACAGGAAATTGTATTGGACCGACTGGGTCATCTCACCTGGTGCGGGCAATGCCAGTATCAACTGGGTGTACATGGATGGCAGCAACTGGGCAAGGATACAACACAAAGAGATCCAGTGGCCCAATGGCCTAGTGCTTGACCCTAACACACAGATGCTCTACTGGACCGATGCCTACTATGACAGGATTGAGTCCATGTCTATTGATGGGACTCACAGACAGGTGCATTTTATTTGCTCTCCTAACTCTTGCCACTTATCTAATTGATATCATTTTGAGTTTTTTTAAATAATGTTTAATTTGCAGTGACTTATACTAAGCCACAGTTTGGGAGGGGGAAGCTAATCCCTCCTTTATGACCCCTGCCCACACATGAACACATTGGCAATAAGCTCCATCTGCACAGCTGTGCCTTAAAACATATCTAAAATGGTTGGACCCACTTGCCTCTCTAGCCTCACCAAGTTCAACGTTTCATTGACTGGACATTTTTAGATAAGAGTTATGGATTCACTATTTATCTCAACTCTTTTCCTAACGCATGAATTGAGACCCAAAACTAATATCTTATCTTCTCTAACCATGTTATACTGAACTTAACAAGAATTGAGACCCAAAACTCTTAATATCTTATCTTCTCAAACCAGGTTATACTGAACTTTACAAGTAACCTGCATCCGTTTGGTATCACTAAACATGGGAACAAGCTCTACTGGGCAGAGTCCATGGATGGCAGCCTTATGGAAATTGACTTGGCCACAAAGAAAGTAACAAACTATCGCAACAGTAGTGCTCCAGTTTTTGATGTCAAGTTGTATGCCAATAACTCCCAGCCCAATGGTTAGTTTCTGTCTTCAGTAGATATGGGCAGTATTGCTTTTGTGCCTACAGTAGAAAGGGGCAATGTTGTATCTCAGTGTACAGTCAATAAGTGCAATACTGCTACTTTGCCTACAATAGATTTGGGCAGTTTTGCCTCACACCAGCCATAAAATATCTTTACTGTGATCAACTGCTAATCTCTCAGCACATCTCACTGTTTTGCTGGGTCAAAATTTGTAGAAGTTGAAAGGTCAATCAGCAACTCTTTCTTGATATCAAATATTTACCAATAAGTATTGTCACAACTCAGTGTTTGTTCCATTCTTAATAACATTTAATCATGTAAATTTGTTATTTTTTAACTCAACAGTAGGCTAGAAAAGCCCACCCCAAAAAAATAAACAGACTGAGCAATGCCAGAAAAATTATCATAATGAAGTATTTTGTTTTACTCTTCATTTAAAATAATTAGAATGCATTAAAAGTAACTCAGGTTTATATGACTTGTTTCCAGCAGGGCATCCATGTTCTACAAATAATGGAGGATGTAGCGACTTGTGCCTTCTAACTCCTGGTGGTGGGGCTGCGTGCAAGTGTGCTGATGGCAGAACTTCCACAAACAACGGTGTCCTCTGTACAGGTAAGTTGACACCTGGTGGTGGGGCTGTGTGCAAGTGTGCTGAAGGCAGAACTTCCACAAACAACGGTGTCCTCTGTACAGGTAAGTTGACACCTGGTGGTGGGGCTGTGTGCTAGTGTGCTGATGGCAGAACTTCCACAAACAACGGTGTCCACTGTACAGGTAAGTTGACACCTGGTGGTGGGGCTGCGTGCAAGTGTGCTGATGGTAGAACTTCCACAAACAACGGTGTCCACTGTACAGGTAAGTTGACACCTGGTGGTGGGGCTGCGTGCAAGTGTGCTGATGGCAGAACTTCCACAAACAACGGTGTCCTCTGTACAGGTAAGTTGACACCTGGTGGTGGGGCTGCGTGCAGGTGTGCTGATGGCAGAACTTCCACAAACAACGGTGTCCTCTGTACAGGTAAGTTGACACCTGGTGGTGGGGCTGTGTGCAAGTGTGCTGATGGTAGAACTTCCAACAACGGTGTCCACTGTACAGGTAAGTTGACACCTGGTGGTGGGACTGTGTGCCGATGGTAGGCCTTCCACAAACAGGAAAGGAAACCACTGGAAATAAATTGCTCAGTGTGGCAGATGGTTAGGCAGCGTGTGTCTTAAGTAATTTTTGTTTATACAAATTGTCAAAAGCCCATCTTATATATGAGAGCGTCTTATGTAAAATATTTTTACCACAAATTGTTGAAACCTGTGTCTTACATGAGCGAAAATAAAGTAACTTCTTTCCACCTTCAAGAAGTGGTCTGCCATATATTCTGTTTTGCATTACTAAATTGTAATTATTATAAGGAGAACATAATATCCATAGCCAATAATAATCTGTTTTATGAAAGTCTCCAATGAAGACATAAGAATAATTATTAGTGTTATGAATATGCACAGTGCAAATGAACATGATTACTGGTATAAGATCAATTGATTATTTGAGACCATGTCTCTCCTCTCTACTTTAGGTAACATTGCTCCCAGGAAGTGCCAGGGGCTGCTAGAGTTTGAATGTGCCAATGGGGAGTGCATACACAGCACAAGGACATGTGATGGAAAGTTTGACTGCACTGACAAGTCTGATGAGGACATGAGTCCAGGAGGTGTTTGTGGTAAGACACGTTTCTCATATGTGTCATGTTCCAGAAGAGGGTTTCCCAACCTTCTACTATACTCTGCACCCCTATGAATTATCTTTTACCAATTTTTTACTAAGGCTTTGCCCCCCCTCCTCCTCCCTCCTCTTAAAATGAGACAATGTGTTTTAAAATTGAAGCAAAATGTTTTTTTTTAAATTTGATAATTTAAAGACCATGAGAACTAGAGAACTTTGAAAATAAAAATTGTCACTTTTTACTTGGACTAAATGGAAAGAAATATGTTGTTTTTTAAATTTAAGGAAATTTAAAAAAAAAACATAACTATGGACATCACATCTCTTCTATTAAAACACAACACCCTCATACCCCCTGAAATGCCACCTCCCACCCCAAAAAAAGACATCCGACACTTCATGCGAGCACCCCAGGTTTGGGAAACTCTTTTCTAGAATTATACAATGAGATGATTGTGGTAAGACCAGCTTGTCATCTGGGTCATGTTCCACAACATATATAATAAATATATATATATATAAATAAGAGATAGCAGTTTGGATTAATCATTTACAAAGACTGAGCAACCTGGCCAGCCATATTCATATTTTTAAAGGCTATGTGTATCAATGTTTAAGAACGGCAACATAAGACCAAGAACACTGATCCTCTGGAATTATTCCACTAAATATAGTAAAGTCTGTGTTGATGATTTCAGTGAATCACACCTGCCAGGATGAAGGAATGTTTAAATGTAATACATCAACATGTCTGTACATGCAGTTCAAATGTGATGGAGAGGTGGATTGTGTCTTTGGAGAGGATGA
Source organism: Lymnaea stagnalis (assembly GCA_964033795.1). Taxonomy (NCBI): domain Eukaryota; kingdom Metazoa; phylum Mollusca; class Gastropoda; family Lymnaeidae; genus Lymnaea; species Lymnaea stagnalis. The sequence continues at coordinate 800,353 of CAXITT010000248.1, forward strand.
GAAGAACTGTTCAGGTGAGTAAAACATCAGTGCATCTTTGGCTTTTATATAGGGTACATTTACTGAGCAGGTTACAATCCTTATCTCTTTATTGGTAAACAAATAATAATTTAACCTATAGAAGGGACTGGATTTTTATTTTTTTTTAATTTGCCAATTGACAAAATATAATGTGAGAATACAAAGAGTTTGAAAATAACTATCTATGTAAGAATTATTTTTACCAATGAAAAGTAGCAAGAGAAGCTTAGTTAATCAATCCACTAATTCAATTTGTTACTGTATGACATAGACCACTCCTGCATGGCTGATCACTTCCAGTGTGCCACAAGTAAGCAGTGTGTTCCTTTGACCTGGAAGTGTGATGGTGAGAAGGATTGCAGCGATGGCTCCGATGAGGATGAAGCCCATTGCTGTACTACCAGGAATTGTGGTGAGCGCTTGAATTATATTGGACATGACCGCATGAGACCACTAAAGTCTCTTTGACCATTCATTATTGTTGTTTGGTTTAATTTGTTTAACATCACCGGTTGACATATCAATGAGCAAACATTCAACTACCCTTGTTATTTATTGGAGATAAAACTTAGCTGTAAAATCTCCTCAGCTTTATTTGATCACCGAAAATAATTCCAGATCTTGAAAGATCTAGACTAGTGTCAGTCAAAGGAAGCTGTGGTATATTGTATGTGTAATTAGCCATCATATTTGTTCTGTATCAGTTAATAAGTGTCTGATTTATTTACAGGTAAAGTGACTTGTAAACCGGAAGAATTTGCCTGCCTTGATGGCCGCTGTATTAGATATGAATTCAGATGTGACAACGAATACGACTGTATGGATAACTCGGATGAGGTAAGCTACTTGAAGATATTTTTATTAACTTTTATGTTTAGAAAAACGTTGGAATTTTTAAAAATTAAAAATCTTTTTGTAGCCATTCACCCTGTTGTTGTTAATAAGTCTTTGATAACTGTCATTGCCACATCACTCTGTTGTTGGTAATACAGGGGTGATAGTTAGCTAAGTCAATGATAACTGTTACTACCACATCATCATCTTAGGTAAAAATTAATTATCAAATCACTTGATGTAACTAGTCAGTGGCATTTTATTTCAACACAACTATAATCAAATAATAAAATAACATCACCTATATCACACGATATATAAATATATATATATATATAGATATTTATTTATATTTATATTCACTTCTGTGCTGATTGAATATATCTACTATCGTTCCCACATTTATTACACAATTTATTATTGCACAGAATCATAACATGACTTTTCCAACATGGCACCCTAAACTCGTCTAAACTCATAGACATAGGTAACTATCACCCCTGTGTTACCAACAACAGGGTGAACTGTTACATTTGAGGTCTTGATGTGACCGTGACAGTTATAAAAGATATAACTAACTACCACCCCTGTATTACCAACAACAGGGTGAACTGTTACATTTGAGGTCTTGATGTGACAGTGACAGTATTCAAAGACATAACTAACTACCACCCCCTGTGTTACCAACAACAGGGTGAACTGTTACATTTGAGGTCTTGATGTGACCGTGACAGTTATAAAAGATATAACTAACTACCACCCCTGTATTACCAACAACACAGTGATGTGATAGTGACAGTTATAAAAGACATAACTAACTACCACCCCTGTATTACCAACAACAGGATGAACTGTTACATTTGAGGTCTTGATGTGACCGTGACAGTTATAAAAGACATAACTAACTTTCACCACTGTATTACCAACAACACAGTGATGTGACAGTGACAGTTACAAAAGACATAACTAACTACCACCCCTGTATTACCAACAACAGGGTGAACTGTTACATTTGAGGTCTTGATGTGATAGTGACAGTTATAAAAGACATAACTAACTTTCACCACTGTATTACCAACAACACAGTGATGTGACAGTGACAGTTATCATAGACTTAGCTAACTACCAAGCCTGTATTACCAACAACAGGGTGAATGGTTACATTTGAGGTCTTGATGTGACAGTGACAGTTGTATCTCTGAACAACAAACACTTATATCTCTGAGACATCATAATGTAATATTCACTATCAAAATGTTTAATTTCACTTCCTATTTAAAAGAATAATATAACATTTTAAAAAATCTGTTTATTCAAAATCTGTTGTTCCATGTAAATCAAATCTATCACACAGTCTACTATGTTGTCATATTATTGTCATAATTTTAAATTTAAAAAAATAAATAATTTGGACTACTTAGATCTATGTCTATTTCTATATGAGTCTGTTTAAATCAACAATTCTTTACATGTTCCTAAATAAAATAAGCATAACACTACAGATATGTTAATTTTAAAAATATCATGGTCATTTTAAGTGTAAAAGAGTAAACAGAAAAATGTCTTTGACTGATGAGTTTTAAAGCAATGTGTTTGTCATTGTCATAACAAATTTATAAGAGAAAAAACATGTACATGATCCAAAATGATTATCATTTTAAGTGGGATAGGAACCCATGTCAATCCTGACAAAAATTGATTTTATAACTTAATAGAATGTCACTTGCAGTATTTTATCTTAATGTTACACCTCAACGGTTAATTCCATAACATAGGTAATGAAAAATCAAAATCATCTTGCTATTATTTGAACAAAAAGATTGTTGAGTGAAAAATTTTGTTTAAATTTTCCATTAAATATTATAAGTAAACTTTTTCTTATAGACATGCTATAATTTCTCATTCATTTTTTCCTCAATCTTGTTTGTTACCAAATATTCTATAATGCAGCTGGACTGTCAAGAATGGTGCGACCCTGTACGAGAATTTAAATGTATCAACGAGAGTCGGTGCATACCAAAAATTTTCCAGTGTGATGGAGAAAAGAACTGTCAGGATGGTGCTGATGAAAAGGGCTGTGGTAAGATTCATTGTTCAGCTGTGGTCATATTCATTGTTCAGCTGTGGTCATGTTCATTGTTCAGCTGTGGTAAGATTCATTGTTCAGCTGTGGTCATATTCATTGTTCAGCTGTGGTCATATTCATTGTTCAACTGTGGTCATGTTCATTGTTCAGCTGTGGTAAGATTCATTGTTCAACTGTGGTCATATTCATTGATCAACTGTGGTCATATTCATTGTTCAACTGTGGTCATATTCATTGTTCAACTGTGGTCATGTTCATTGTTCAACTGTGGTCATGTTCATTGTTCAACTGTGGTCATATTCATTGTTCAGCTGTGGTAAGATTCATTGTTCAACTGTGGTCATATTCATTGTTCAACTGTGGTCATATTCATTGTTCAACTGTGGTCATGTTCATTGTTCAACTGTGGTCATATTCATTGTTCAGCTGTGGTAAGATTCATTGTTCAACTGTGGTCATATTCATTGTTCAACTGTGGTCATATTCATTGTTCAACTGTGGTCATGTTCATTGTTCAACTGTGGTCATATTCATTGTTCAGCTGTAGTCATGTTCATTGTTTAACAGTGGTCATGTTCATTGTTCAACCTTGGTCATATTCATTGTTCAACTGTGGTCATGTTCATTGTTCAACTGTGGTCATGTTTATTGTTCAACTGTGGTCATATTCATTGTTCAACTGTGGTCATGTTCATTGTTCAGCTGTGGTAAGATTCATTGTTCAGCTGTGGTGAGATTCATTTTTAAGCTGTAGTCATGTTCATTGTTCAACTGTGGTCAGGTTCATTGCTCAACTGTGATCATATTCATTGCTCAACTGTGGTGAGATTAATTTTTAAGCTGTGGTCATGTTCATTGTTCAACTGTGGTCATGTTCAATGTTCAACTGTGGTCATATTCATTGTTCAACTGTGGTCATGTTCATTGTTCAACTGTGGTCATGTTTATTGTTCAAATTTGGTCATATTCATTGTTCAACTGTGGTCATATTCATTGTTCAACTGTGATCATATTCATTGTTCAGCTGTGGTGAGATTCATTTTTAAGCTGTGGTCATGTTCATTGTTCAACTGTGGTCATGTTCATTGTTCAACTGTGGTCATATTCATTGTTCAACTGTGGTCATGTTCATTGTTCAACTGTGGTCATGTTTATTGTTCAACTGTGGTCATTTTCATTGTTCAACTGTGGTCATATTCATTGTTCAACTGTGGTCATATTCATTGTTCAGCTGTGGTGAGATTCATTTTTAAGCTGTGGTCATGTTCATTGTTCAACTGTGGTCATATTCATTGATCAACTGTGGTCATGTTTATTGTTCAACTGTAGTCATATTCATTGTTCAACTGTGGTCATGTTCATTGTTCAGCTGTGGTAAGATTCATTTCAGCTGTAGTCATGTTCATTGCTCAACTGTGGTCATATTAATTGTTCAACTGTGGTCATGTTAATTGTTCAACTGTGGTCATGTTCATTGTTCAACTGTGGTCATGTTCATTGTTCAACCTTGGTCATGTTCATTGTTCAACTGTGGTCATATTCATTGTTCAATTGTGGTCATGTTCATTGTTCAACTGTGGTCATGTTTATTGTTCAACTGTGGTCATGTTCATTGTTCAACTGTGGTCATGTTCATTGTTCAGCTGTGGTAGGATTTATTGTTCAACCGTAGTCATGTTCATTGCTCAACTGTTGTAATATTCATTGTTCAGCTGTGGTGAGATTCATTTTTAAGCTGTGGTCATGTTCATTGTTCAACTGTGGTCATGTTCTTTGTTCAACTGTGGTCATGTTTATTGTTCAACTGTGGTCATGTTCATTGTTCAACTGTGGTCATGTTCATTGTTCAACTGTGGTCATGTTCATTGCTCAACTGTGGTAATATTCATTGTTCAACTGTGGTCATATTCATTGTTCAACTGTGGTCATGTTCATTGTTCATCTGTGGTCATGTTTATTGTTCAACTGTGGTCATATTCATTGTTCAACTGTGGTAATATTCATTGTTCAGCTGTGGTGAGATTCATTTTTAAGCTGTGGTCATGTTCATTGTTCAACTTTGGTCATGTTCATTGTTCAACTGTGGTCATATTCATTGTTCAACTGTGGTCATATTCATTGTTCAGCTGTGGTTAGATTCATTTTTAAGCTGTGGTCATGTTCATTGTTCAACTGTGGTCATGTTCATTGTTCAACTGTGGTCATGTTCATTGTTCAGCTGTGGTCATACTCAATGTTAAACTGTGGTGAGATTCATTTTTAAGCTGTGGTAAGATTCATTGTTCAACTGTGGTCATATTCATGTTCAACTGTTGTTAGATTCATTGTTCAGCTGTGGTAAGATTCTTTGTTCAACTGTGGTAAGATTCGTTGTTCAGCTGTGGTAATATTCATTGTTTAACTGTGGTAAGATTCGTTGTTGAACAGTGGTAAGATTCATTGTTCAGCTGTGGTCATATTCATTGTTCAACTGTGGTCATGCTCATTGTTCAAATTTGGTAAGATTCTTTTTTCAACTGTGGTAAAATTCGTTGTTCAGCTGTGGTAAGATTCTTTGTTCAACTGTGTTAAGATTCATTATTCAGCGCTGGTCATGTGCATTGTTTAACTGTGGTAAGATTCGTTGTTGAACAATTCATTGTTAAGCTGTGATAAGATTCATTTTTAAGTTGTGGTTAGAGTCATTGTTCAACTGTGATAAGATTCATTGTTAAGTTGTGGTTAGATTCATTGTTAAGCTGTGATAAGATTCATTGTTAAGTTGTGGTTAGATTCATTGTTCTACTGTGATAAGATTCATTGTTAAGTTGTGGTTAGATTCATTGTTCTACTGTGATAAGATTCATTGTTAAGTTGTGGTTAGATTCATTGTTCTACTGTGATAAGATTCATTGTTAAGTTGTGGTAAGATTCATTGTTCAACTGTGATAAGATTCATTGTTAAGTTGTGGTTAGATTCATTGTTCAACTGTGGTTAGATTCATTGTTAAGTTGTGGTTAGATTCATTGTTCAACTGTGGTTAGATTCATTGTTAAGTTGTGGTTAGATTCATTGTTCAACTGTGGTTAGATTCATTGTTAAGTTGTGGTTAGATTCATTGTTCAACTGTGATAAGATTCGTTGTTAAGTTGTGGTTAGATTCATTGTTCAACTGTGATAAGATTCATTGTTAAGTTGTGGTTAGATTCATTGTTCAACTGTGATAAGATTCATTGTTAAGTTGTGGTTAGATTCATTGTTCAACTGTGATAAGATTCGTTGTTAAGTTGTGGTTAGATTCATTGTTCAACTGTGATAAGATTCATTGTTAAGTTGTGGTTAGATTCATTGTTCTACTGTGATAAGATTCGTTGTTAAGTTTTGGTTAGATTCATTGTTCTACTGTGATAAGATTCATTGTTAAGTTGTGGTTAGATTCATTGTTCTACTGTGATAAGATTCATTGTTAAGTTGTGGTAAGATTCGTTGTTAAGCCGTTCTTACTTTTTTGTTTTGTTTAAGCAGTAGATCATGTTCGCTGGGGGTCGCCTAAGATGATCAGAGAACAAATATACTCTACAGTTTTGTAGTAGCAACGAAAATAATTTGTGTTGTGGGGGTCGCCACAACATAAGGAACTGTATTAAAGGATCGCAGGATTAGAAAGGTTGAGAACCACTGATTCTGATTGACTACGTTCCTCTATGCCTACAAGTACATAACAGGGTTTCAGCAATATGAAAAGCTTTGTCATTGTACTTGCCTCATTTTTACTACATATTGGACTTTGAAAGATTTTTTAAAGTTATCATATATTACAGTTAGTGTCATATACAAACTAGGCATCAATTTTAAACATGAAAATGTAAATCTTCTGTGCCCTTTGGTGCAAATAATAATTTTCATTACAAGTTTTAAATTGTTAAGAAAACACAGTGTTGAGTTTAAAATTTTTCACCCAGACTGACTCAGTCATTATGATACTGAATTTTGGAAGTTTTTCAAATTGTCACTGAAGTGTCTCTTTCTAGCATACATTTAAAAAAATTTTTTTTACCATTTATTGTCAATGATTGTTTGATTAGCTGCACTGTCATCGCAGTTAGCATTCAACAAGAACAGATGATATTTCTCCAAACTAATGTACATTGCAGAAAAACATGAACGTATATGCCACAAGGATGAATTTTCCTGTTCAGATGGCACCTGTCTCAAGCTGGAGTACAAGTGTGATGGTAGCAATGATTGTTTGGATGGCTCGGATGAAATCAACTGTTGTAAGTTACCTAACTTTATCATCATGTCTATGAAGTAATACCCAACTTAAACTGTGTTGGTGATGCACATATTTAATATCAGATGTCTATGACTTTGCCAACATCTAATGAACTGTTGCGTTGTTGTTTTCCCCTCTACTGTTTGTATAATTATCAGGCTTACCATCCTAGCTGTACAAAAATACTTCAAACATTTCCAAAGATTTGTTGGGAGAGGACATATCTGGAACATTCAAATAAAAATAATCAATAATCAAGTTCACTATCTGTTTAACAACAGTGTGCTCCTAATTATATATTTAAATAACTGAAACATAATTTTCTTTCTTGAAATGTACAAAAATTATTTAATTACCGTATTTATTGGCGTATAACACGCACATCAATTTAAGAAGGAAATTTCAAGGAAAAATACTAAACATTATGTTGGCGAATAACACAGCGAATAACACGCACACATGATTTTCCCCCTATTTTCGGGGAGAAAAAGTGCATGTTATACGCCAATAAATACGGTAATTAATTTTTTTGTGGTGCTTATTTGATGGAATTAGTAGAACAAGATACGTGAAAGCTTGAAAGGAGAAAACAGGACAGTTAAAATGAAAGTTTTGGCTGGAAGCCTTCATCAGCAGACATAAAAACAAGAAACAGAACAGTACAAGAACAAAATGAAGCTTTTACATGACCTGCGCTACTTTTTCCTTTCCACCGCATGAAAGCAGTCAGTCACTTATTTATCATCATCTATGCTTATATGATGTAACTAAAGTTTGTCTTAACAGTACTGAAACGGAATAATTTGAGTTCAAACCTTTAGATAGATGCTTAACAAGTGGTGTGGATTGATTTCAGTGAAGAACATGACTGATAAAGTTTGCCACTGGACAGAGTTTAAATGCAGTGATGGGACCCAATGTATAGCTTCTGTCTGGCGGTGTGACCAAGAATTTGATTGTAAAGACAAATCTGATGAGAAAGATTGTGGTAAGTGGGTGAAATTCCAGGTGTTCTTATCTTCATTATTACCTATCTCAGTAATACACAGTTGTATGTGGAAACACCTCATAACATGTAGTCAAGCCAGGTTCTGAAATTAATTCCATCACCCCGATGTAGACCCTGCATATCTTTTATCATGTTCTTAAAAGGTACCTCTGTATCTATTACCTAATATGGATTCATGGGGCAGGACAGAAAGAGACTTGCTCCCCTACTTTCACAGCATGGAACCTTATGTCTTATGCATATACCAGACCTGTTTACTCTTACGATTTTAGCGTACAATGTACGATTTTGAGATGCATAGAATATATATACTGTATGTTTATTTTTTTACTATTAAGATAAATTGAACGATTTTTTGATGATATTGTACGATTGTAAGAGTTTGAGGGTAAACAGGTCTGATACACAATGTCATTTAAAAAGCTGCTGGATGCCACTGTAATGTAGTTTGATGTTTCAGCCAAGTGCCAGTCACCCAACTTTGCCTGCAAGGCCCACCAGACCATGTGTATACCACCAGAAAAACTCTGTGACAACAACAACGACTGCCCGGATTACTCTGATGAAGGCAGATTGTGTGGTATGTCAGCTTTCCTCTCCCGCCAGAAATCCTATTATTGACTAGATGTTCTTGGCATAAGTGCTATATCTTATTTTTGCATTCAGGAGTTATTAGTTAGAACCCTTATAGAATCAAATCAGTTCAAATTAAATTAAGTCATTTATTTTTATTGCAGTAAATTTGTGATCGACTATTAACAACTATTACAGGCATAATTTATTTGTATTATTCAACTGAAGGTTTTTTCATTATAACCCATAAAGACTCCAAATAAGTCTTTTTTATTGCTGCAACACTAATAATTATTATAATAATTTTAAAATCATTTTAATTGGCTATAAAATTATGCTGAACTACTTTGTGGATTGTAAAGCTCTTAATTTCCCTTTAACTCTACAGAATATGACATGTGCCTTAACAATGATTGTGAAGCCAAGTGTCACAAATCACCAGATGGATTTGTCTGCTCCTGTCCAGAGAACCAGAAGCTTCGTCCTGACAACAAGACATGTGTTGGTCAGTAAAGTCAAACATTGTTCACATCATGTCATTTCCTTCTTTCAGGCTGTATTCTGTTCCATTAAAAAAAAAATTTGTGTGCTGCATACATTGATGAATTGTCAGTACATAGGTTATTTATTATCATTGTTCCAGATATCAATTCCTAGGTTATTTATTATCATTGTTCCAGATATCAATTCCTGTGAGAAATGGGGTATCTGCAGTCAGCTCTGTCAGCCAACTTTTCATGGTCACAAATGTTACTGTAGCCCTGGTTACACGTTACAAGCTGATGGCTATGGCTGCAAACCTATTGGTAAGATACAATCTCTTTAATATCTTGCCTTGCAATTGTTTTCTTAAAATCTTCCAAGGCTTAAAAGTAATAGATATTATTTATTCCATTGCCAACAACATGGACACAAGCGCCATCAAAGTACTCGGTCATCCTTATCAATGTTCTATTCTTCTAATGCGTAACACTGTAGAACTTTATAGATATGCTTGTTTATTTATAGGCCAGTTGATGAAAACACATTTTTCTTCCACCACATTATTTTTTATATGCTTGTTGTTTTCCAGACCCAGATCCTGTGTACATCATATTTGCCAACCGCCATGAGATTCGACGCTTGAACACCCACGACAAAAGCATGACCCACCTTGTGTCCAATCTTCAGAACGCAATCGCACTGGACTTCCACTATAACCAGTCCCTAGTCTTTTGGACGGATGTCAGCAATGACAAGATATACAGAGGAGAAATCAATGCCAACTGTGAGTTCTGAGTTTCAGTTGGTCATGGGAAAGTGGTCTCCTTCAGTGGAAACTTTCAGTAAATTAAGTAAGCTGAAGCTGACTGTTACATTTCAATGTCCACTGATGGAAAAGCTCTCTCAAGGCTACCAAACTCAATGTATGAGTAAAAAATTGATAAAGAGGGTTTCAAAAACTCTTTGTGTTGGTCAGGTTGAAATTAAAATGTTGGTGCCACCATTGTTGACCTTTTATATGGAACCCTTGTGCTGGGAAATTATAGTCCAGCATTGGACCATGATTCTTCTGGAAATGTTGGAGAAAAAAACACTAAAAACTACAGTTCCACAAGTAGTTGCCCTCAAAATAGATTAATGAGACACTAAAAATTTGTGTGAATAAAACAGTATTGATTGATTTTTAAGTATAGTTACACAGAATACAAACTCAGATGTTTTGCCAAATGCCTTTATCAGCCTAAAAAAACACATTCATGTAAGTATAAATTAAATGAACGTATTAAATACATGTATACTACCTAAAAATGAAAGAAAAGAATAAAAACAAGTTGATTGCTGATGCATGCAGTTGTGATACAGGCTCTTGAATCATTTTTGGATCCCTTTATGTTGAAGACATAAAATATCTGATCATACAAAGACCTGGAAGGGGGGTGCATATATTATTACTAAACTAACCATAATTTATTAAAACACTTCTCACCATAAGGTGATTGAAGTTTTTTTTATTAATAATGCAGCCTGGTAATTGACTGAAAGCTGTGTTAAGCCAATTTATCTTTTTCAAATTGTTTTATATTTTGGTTTGCTTCACAGCTGTGACCAAGATAGAACCTATCATAGAGTTTGGTCTGGCCACTACAGAGGGTGTAGCTGTTGACTGGATTGCCAACACTATTTACTGGGTTGAGAGCAATCTGGACCAAATTGAGGTGGCCAAACTGGATGGATCAGAACGTGCTACACTAATAGCCGGCAACATGACCAGTCCCAGGGCTATTGTTCTTGACCCTCGAGTTGGGTAAGAGCTGTCTTGTATCCAGACAAGTCAATTTGTCTCATGCATGTATATTTCCTAATGTAAAAAAGGAAAGAATTTAGAGCTGACATAAGCACAAATGATTCGTGTATACAAAGAAAGCTTTTAGAAGCTAATCAAGATCTGTATTCACTAATGGCTATGATGGTCAATATCATTTTCATTTTAAAATCTCACAATACAAAAATGACCCCGTGTCTTATGAGAGAAACATTATTTTAAAAATATTTAACATTTCATTGCAATTTTAAAACTAGGGCTGAGCCAGGTACTGAACCGGCTGATCGGAAATCCCAAGTATTAAACCATCCGGTATATACCTGGACCTGGCAAAAAGCTGGAACCGCCTTCTGGTGTTTAAAATAACATTTATCTTTCTATAATGTATTCCACCCAATGGGGAGACAAACGTGTATGTTTAGAACCAGTAGATCTTTTGTACATAATTGTTTGTACTTTTTACCTGAAATAATGAAATAATGATAGAAAACTGACTAGCGATTGGTGCTAAAGGAAATTGCAAAGCTCTGAAAATAATGATGTACTTGGGAATTTTGTGTAATTATTGTCTTAGTAAGATCTTTGGTTATGAAAATGGTACTTTCTTTTTACAATTAATATTTAATTTCAAATGCTGTCTGGCTGATGATATGGCGCAGCCCAGTTGTGTGTGGATCATTTCTAAATTTTGTCATAGAATTCATTAATAGTAATGTAATTTAACACTCATTTAATAAGTGAAGCGATTGGCTTAGCTGAAAGAAGACTAGGGTGGTATCGCAATGATGATGATATAAATATTTATTTAAATAATACGCTGGTAATTAGAAAAATAACAACTTCTACCAACCAGCTACGAGCAACGCTAATGTATATATTAAAGCACCGCTCCATGTTTGAAATAGTTATGCTTAAGGGTGTGTGAATCTATAAAACATTTATGGGATTGACTTACAGAGTCCCCTCTACCAAACCCTCCATCCTTCTTATTTCTGCTAACCCCCGCCTCCATAAAAAATTACAGCGCCAACACCTTTTATCTACAAAAAAAAAAAAAAAAAAAAAAGCTGCCCCCCCCCCCCCCTTTCTCAATACCTGTTTCTCAATTTCAAGGGTATAATTCTGGTTGTGCATCCGCCACAACTTGACAAATGTTATAAAGGCTGCGAACCATTGGGTTAGAATTATTATGCTATTACTGTTTTGAAGCTTTCAACTTTTAAGCCTTTATGATGGCTACTGGTTCTTTACAGGCACTGTTTGCATCTCCCCATTGGGTGAAATACAATAAAGAAAATGAGAAGATTATTCTTTTTTGTAACACCTAGTCTTGCACCCACCGGGCATTGTCTTAAAATACACAGAACGGGTTAAAAAAAATTAACAGGGCTCAGCCCTAGTTAAAACAGTCCAAAAATGGTGTTATGCAAATTCAGATTTTTTTTCTAAGTAAACCTAACTATAATTAAATCATGAAAAATTATATTTCAAAAATCCCCCACCTAAATATCTTGTCTAGGAAACTGTTCTGGACTGACTGGGATGGCGCCCATCCAAGGATTGAATCATGCTCTATGGCGGGAGAGCCTGAAACACGTACAGTAGTATATGACATTCGCAATCAGAAAGGAGCGGGTTGGCCCAATGGGTTGGCTGTGGATTATGAAACCAAACGTCTTTATTGGGTTGATGCAAGGTGAGAAGTTTATGACACTTAACAATCGTGAAATGTGAACCCTAATGAAAGGAGAAGATTTTTCTAAGTGAGTTTTCTATCACTTCACCATTAATACCAGTGAATTCAATTTGAAATCTAAAACTTTATTTACTGTACACTCTCTAACGACATCTCTAGTTAAGAATTGTTATAATTATTCTCATTGTCTTACTGACATGTTACGAAAGCATTGTCATTGATAAATGTTATTTTTTAAAAAAAATATTTGTATTGCTGAAATATAACACAAAGCTATAAAGTTACCGATGCTAAATTTTCCCAAAAACTAAATGAAAAAAAGAGAGAAAAAAGAACTTGTCCATAGGAAAGTAAGTAATATAACAATATAAAATTCTCTTGTGTCTCAGATCAGACTCGATTCACTGCATTACATATGAAGGCAAAGACCACCAACTGATTCTCAAGTCCAATCGAGCCCTGAGCCATCCCTTCTCAGTGACCGTATTTGAACACTACATCTACTGGACTGACTGGAGATTCAATACTCTTGTTGTGGTCAGTCATTCCTACAATATCCAATCAGACAATTGTAACAGCATTGTATCACAATTGTCAAGCATTGATATTCAGTTGTAATTGTTGTGATCCAAATGTTGTGTTTTATTTTGATGGTGTGTCTTGTGTGTTAGTCTAATTGATGAACCCTTTTGGTGCCATGAGGCTTGTTACTATTGTGATGTGATTTGTATGTATCTGTGAGGTAATGTCTTGACTGTCTTTGAGACTGTCTTTGGCGCCATGAGGCTTGTTACTATTGTGATGTGATTTGTATGTATCTGTGAGGTAGTGTCTTGACTGTCTTTGAGACTGTCTTTGGCGCCATGAGGCTTGTTACTATTGTGATGTGATTTGTATGTATCTGTGAGGTGGTGTCTTCACTATCTTTGAGACTGTCTTTGGCGCCATGAGGCTTGTTACTATTGTGATGTGATTTGTATGTATCTGTGAGGTAGTGTCTTGTCTGTCTTTGAGACTGTCTTTGGCGCTATGAGGCTTGTTACTATTGTGATGTGATTTGTATGTATCTGTGAGGTAGTGTCTTGACTGTCTTTGAGACTGTCTTTGGCGTCATGAGGCTTGTTACTATTGTGATGTGATTTGTATCTATCTGTGAGGTAGTGTCTTGACTATCTTTGAGACTGTCTTTGGCGCCATGAGGCTTGTTACAATTGTGATGTTTATGTATTTGTGATGCAGTGTCTTGACTGTCTTTGTGTAGGTGCTATTCGTTTGGCAGTTGCTGTCTTAGCTTTGAGTGACAAGGTTGTATACTATTTTTAAGTATCGAGCTTGGCTATTTTTTAAAATGATTGTATGACCAGATGATAGAGAAGCCTGGAGTTTCCTTTGATCTTGTTCTTTTAACAGGACTCTCTTTCAGTTCATCAGATTACAACCTATTCATTTGTAAAGCAACTTTATGTGGAAAACCCAATCATTACAGATGGGGCAGCTGGACTGGGATAATCTTTGTGTAAATCATCACCACCAATTTATGTCAGTTTCTATAAACTGTTTAATAAATTATTTAGATCATTGAGAAATAAACCTTGTGTGAGCAATGACAAATTTTTGGTTTCTTTGTTAATCAGTGGGATGTTCTATTGTTTTTTTAAGGGTTTGACTTGGAAAATATTTTGCTAGCTAGCCCAAAAATGTTCAATTGTAATTCTAGTTTTATTTCTATTCAGTGTCTTGTCAATTTCTTTATGAAAAAAAAATCAGCTCCCTACATTAGTCTCTGATGGTTTGTTGCCTTGCATTTTCAGCTACTTCAGAACATATTAGTATTAGTGCTCTACTTTCTTTATCTGATGATAGTATTAGTGCTCTACTTTCATTATCTGATGATAGTATTTGTGCTCTACTTTCTTTATCTGATGATATTATCTCAACTGTTTATTACAATGACATCCTTCAGGCTAACAAATACAATGGCAGTGATGTTCATGTGGTTCACAGCACATACCAACAGCCCTTTGATCTGCAAGTATATCACCCCAAACGTCAACCTCAGAGTAAGTCCTTGCTCCTTATTGCAAACACAAATGTCACTTATTACGCATTTAGTTTTAATATATTTTATGGTATAAAACCATGACCTTTTTTCATGTGTGTTATGAATTTTCATATTTTTTTGAAAATCCATGATAAACTTCACCCATGTCTATTTGATCTGTCTTTCAGTGGCCAACCCTTGTCTGAACTCACCGTGCAGCCATCTTTGTCTCATCGGGGATGGCCTGAAACCAGTCTGCCGTTGTCCACACAGATATAAACTGTCTGATGACAAACGTGTTTGTGAGAGTGAGTGTTACCCATTGGTGTTGGCCTATCGGTCAGTCTCATTTTAAGCTTAAATTTAACTCATGGATTGAATCAACCATATCAAAAACACAATTTCAAACATTTTTAAGTGATCAGGGTGATGAACATTTGTGGTGTTCAATCTGCATTTCAAACATTAAAATTAGAAAAACCTCAGTTAACCAAGTTATCTAAACTACAACATTAGCCAGCCATAATCCACAATAGATTCAAGCATTTCTGGCTCTCTTTTAAACACCAATTATATTAACTGGTTTATCTATTACTTCAAAATTAGCCAGCCACAATCAACAATAGATTAATCATCTGGCTCTTTTTACATTTTCCTTTTTAAGGATCACAAATTAATGTTTAAAAGTGCATTTCACCTTGTATCTGCTTGTATTTTTGACACATGATCATTGTCATTAAAAGTCAAGATAGCATCAAATTTATCCCTAATGATTTTACATGTTATTGCATCTAGATTTTGAGTTTCCAAAGTGTGTAGCCATAGCAAAATTTCAAACAACTAATTTTCATTTGAAGCAGAACTTAAATACAGTGGACCCTCTCATAACGAGCATAATTCGTTCCAGAATCTTACTCATTAACCAAAACACTCGTTAAACTAAACAAATATGGAAGCAATTTTTCCCATACCAATCAATGTAAAATACGATAATGCCTTCCATGCTGAAAAAATACTAATTTTTCAAAAAATTTTATTAACATTTATTCAAATAAAATTACTTGAATTGTTAAGGAGTGTAACAACTTGGAATACAATTTAGATTTGAAACAAAAAACGTAAATAAAAATATGAATTTATGACAAATAATTAATCCTTTTTAATTAGAAAACTGTCTAAAGACATTTGTTTTTGCCGATGCTTCAAAATTTGACGAAAATGTGTCACAGCATTATCATTGAATAAATTTGTAGCATGAATAGCCACCTCCTTATTAGGCTGATGCTTCTCAATGTACGATGCAACCGTTTCCCATGCTTTCAGCATTTCTCTTATTGCGTTAGAAGATTTTTGTTCTGCTACTTCCTCCTCCATTAATGAGCTCTCCTCCATAATTTCTTGCTGTGAAACACGATGCAACTCCATAAGCTCTTCGGCGGTCAACTCTTGACTGTACACTTTCACAAGCTCTTCAATATTGTTGTTGTCCACCTCGAGTCCCATGATATTGGCCAATGACACAATCTCGTTAACTGTAGAGTTCACAGGTACTGTTTCAAAATCACATTCAACAACAGTCTCTGGCCAAAGTGTTTTCCAAGGAGAAGTGAGGGAAAAAGGGACTTCCCCTTTCTGTGTAACTCGTGCGAAATGTCGCTCGTTAAGGGAGCAACTTCTTCACATTTTTTTTTGCTCGTTATGCGAATTGCTCGTTATGAGCACTTTATTTAAAATGTAAATGTATTTTCCACAGAGGACAATATCTTCTTGTTGTTCACCAAGGAGAATGAGATCCGTGGTGTTGATCTAGAGAATGCACACTACAATGTCATACCATCCATTACTGTTCCCTTTGTGGAGAATGCCACCTCCATTGACTATGATGTCACAGTGAGTCCATGCATGACTGGCAGGTTCTTGGAAATAAACGTCTTGGGTTTTTAGAAATGATGATACTTAAACTTAGGGCCCTTAGAAATGATGATACTTAAACTTAGGGCCCTTAGAAATGATGATACTTAGGGTCCTTAGAAATGATGATACATAGGGTTCTTAGAAATGATGATACATAGGGTCCATAGAAATGATGATACTTAGGGTCCTTAGAAAGGATGATACATAGGGTCCATAGAAATGATGATACTTAGGGGCCTTAGAAAGGATGATACTTAGGGTCCTTAGAAAGGATGATACTTAGGGTCCTTAGAAAGGAAGCCCACATTTCTTCCAAATGATGATGGGTCATAGAAATGGTGATGCCTAGGGTGCTTAGAAATTACAACTTTAAAAAAAACAACTGGGCGGTAACTATTATTAACATTTTTAATTAATAATATTAGTTATGGTTTATGGTCTCCATGTTTTTATGAGCCACTCAGATATATTGATTATTGATTTTAACTATTCAGTTCTTATCTTCAGGAAGAACGTCTGTACTGGACTGACATGAAGAAAAATGTTATCACCAGTGCTTACCTCAACGGGACAGGAATAACCACTGTTATAGACTCAGGTCAGAGATCATGATCTTTCTTTTTCTGTAGAGTTAGACAAGTTGAGCTGTTAGTACTTCAAATACTTTACTTATTGTAAAAAATGTAGCTACTTTCACTTTATGTTTAACAAAATATTTAAAAAACAACTATTTAAATGTTTCTTAACACTATTTTTTATCAAGATCTATTTTTATAAACTTAATAAATAGCCTATTGTCTTCCAACATAGGCCTGTCCAACCCATCTGGTTTTGCCATAGACTGGGTCTCTAAGAACATGTACTTTTCTTCCTACAATGATGTGGAGGGATACATCTCAGTTGCTAAGTTGGATGGGGCGTATCGCAAAGAAATCTACAGATCTACCTTTGCATCAAAGCCAAACTCTATTGCAATTCATCCTTCAAAAGGGTACGTGACAATGCAAGGGCTGCATGTCAGCTTAATTAATCAAGTTTAAATCTTTTAACACGTGTTTTAATATATTCCTTACCAGTGCCATGGCATGGAATAGTTGAATAAATAGCAATGAAACGTCCATTGCAAACTGCATTCAGTGATTTTACTAACTTAAATCATCCCTTCTCTACTTCACAAAAAATTTGAGAACAAAAAAGAAGTGAAAAATAGTAGTTAAAGAAAAAAATTCATTTATTAGGTCACAGTAAATTAAATGGAATTGAATTGTTTTTTTTGTGCTCATTGTATTTATTTGTAAAAATTTTAGATCAATAGTGACAAAGATATTACAAAATAATTTTTAAAGAATGAACTACCAACAATCTAATTTATAAAAAATTTTGAGATCAAATTTAAAAAAAAAAAGCTGCTTGGACCAAGATTGAAGCAGGTCTCCACGGCTGGCAGAATTTAATCAGGAATCAAACTATGTATAACGTAATAAAAAGCCATTAATAATTAAAAGTAATTCCCCTGGTGATCACCACCTCCTAATGCACATGTTATTGTGTAGATTGATTCTTAGTTGTTCAATATCTCAGATTTGAAGTTCTTTCATTTGTTTTTCTTAGTGTCATGTTTTGGTCAGATCTTGGAGGTGAACATCATACTATCTGGAAGGCTAACATGGATGGCAAGAAATCAGGAGTTTTTGTGGAGGTAGTCAAGAAGCCTGCCAGTAAGTCAGAGGGAAACTAAAATTTAGGTGCATTTAGTTATGTAGCAGTTTTTAAAAACAAAAAAACTTTTCAACTGTGAATTGAATAAATATATAAATTGACTGTTTATTTTATATTGCTCAACTCAAAAAAAAAAATATATCTGGCATTGGTTACTGTGCTCAGATCAATAAGAAATATATAGGAATTTGGTTACTGTACTCAGATCAATAAGAAATATAAAAGGATTTGGCTACTGTACTCAGATCAATAAGAAATATATAGGGATTTGGCTACTGTACTCAGATCAATAAGAAATATATAGGGATTTGGCTACTGTACTCAGATCAATAAGAAATATATAGGGATTTGGCTACTGTAGTCAGATCAATAAGAAATATATAGGGATTTGGTTACTGTACTCAGATCAATAAGAAATATATAGGGATTTGGTTACTGGGCTCCGGCTTCAATAAAAAATGTATAGGGATTTGTTTCCTGAGCTCCAGCTTCAATAGAAAATAGATGTCAGGTATCACTATATCAGTTACTTGTAGTGTTGGCAATGTTGGGTCATACATTGCACACTGTTTGGGGACACTTTGAAGATTATGGGGTGACAATTGAGTCTTTGGGGGAAATGATTTGACATTTCAGGGATTGTTAGATGGAACAGGGGGATAGTAAACCTTTTAGATTGCCAAAAACTTGCAAAGATTTATCAATGTTCCAGTCAGCATTTTAAAAATGTATATTTAGGGACTGCATTTTTAACCTATCAGTATTTTTGTGAAATGGGGTGGAAGGGATCTCGTCCCACTTTTTGGTGGCTCCAACCCCAACCAGACTACTTCAAATATTCCTGCAATAAATTTTAACGTTAGCTGAAGGAAATGTGTGTTTGTATGTGAATGAAAAGCTGTGATGATTTCCTCTAGGTCTGACCCTAGACATGGTGTACAATCGCTTGTACTGGATCAGCCAGGAGGAGGGAGCCATCTTCTGGTGTGATGTCTCACTATCTAAATGCAATGCCACCCTGGATCAAAATGTCTCCATGAAAGAACCCATCTCCATGACCCTGTACAAACCTGAGCAGCAAAAAGAGAATGTTTTCTTCTATGCCAACAACACCAATATCATTAAGGTACCTTCAATGTTTCATAAATAGTTTTTTAATGCCAAAAATGGGTTGTGCCCCTTAATGGGAGGTTGATAATGTGAGTTATCTTTCAGGCAAATATGTAAATATTGGACTTTATGATGTAATAGACTGGATGGAATCAGAGGTGACAGTCTGAGTTAATAGACTGAAAAGAATCAGAGGCCTAATTGGTAATGTAATAGACTGAATGGAATCAGAGGCCAACACCTCAGATCTGATGTTATGTGTTATGTTATATCTTTATCCAAATGTTTACAGTGCCTGAACAGTCCTATTTTATGTTGACAGATTCAACACCTCAGATCTGATGTTATGTCATATCTTTAGCCAAATGTTTACAGTGCCTGAACAGTCCTATTTTATGTTGACAGATTCAACACCTCAGATCTGATGTTATGTCATATCTTAAGCCAAATGTTTACAGTGTCTGAACAGTCCTATTTTATGTTGACAGATTCAACACCTCAGATCTGATGTTATGTCATATCTTAAGCCAAATGTTTACAGTGACCTCAGATCTGATGTTATGTCATATCTTAAGCCAAATGTTTACAGTGTCTGAACAGTCCTATTTTATGTTGACAGATTCAACTCTTACAAAATGTTCTCTTTTTTTTCAGTTTCAAAATGGTCATAAGATAACAATGAGAGAAGATACCAAGAATGTGTTTGACCTGAGGGTGTATGACCCTAGCAGTAGACAAGGAAGTGAGTCAAAGAAACATAAGAAATGAAGGGGACTGGGGGAGAGCTAGAGTTTAAATTAGTTTTTTCTGTGTGTAGGGAGGATAGCAGCAAAATAAGATATTTTGGACATTTAACAAAACAGAGAGAATAGAGTTGAAAAAACAATAACTGGAAAGTGAAACCAAAATTATCAAGGAATACACATTTGGAAGGCTGGGACATGTTGGTAGAGAAATAAAAATCTGCTAATCTAACACTATATAGATGAATTGATATCTTTTTATAGTAAATGAGATGAACAATATGTATCTTTAATGTCAATCTCTTTAACACTAAATAGATGGTGTCATCTCTGTGTATAATAAATATGATCAACAATATGTATCTTTAGTGTGAATCGTTTTCACACTAAATATATGGTGTCATCTCTGTGTGTAGTAAATATGATCAACAATATTTATCTTTAGTGTCAATTTCTTTCCTTTTGATGATCCAACTCAGCTAATATTATTTATACATTTGTCAAGTTCACATAAATAACTTTGAATAGCTCTACAGCATTCCCAACCACCAAAACTAAACCCCACCAGTGTCTCACAATTATTCTACACTGTTTACCACTGCCATTTTCTTCTGACAGCCACCAATAACTGTTCTGTGAAGAATGGAGGCTGTGAACAGCTGTGCCTGCCAACACCAGACAGAGGTGGTATCGTGTGTGAGTGCACAGTTGGCTACCAAGCTGTAGCAGGTGGAAAATGTCATGGTAAAGTTACAATCATGTATAACACTTTTTTTTTTCAACCATATACAACAGCTGTTTCTTTCAATGATGTACAACAGTTGTTTCTTCCAACCATATACAACAGCTGTTTCTTTCAATGATGTACAACAGTTGTTTCTTCCAACCATATACAACAGCTGTTTCTTTCAATGATGTACAACAGTTGTTTCTTTCAACCATATACCACAGTTGGTTTTTTTCAATCATGTACAAAAGCTGTTGCTTTCAATCATGTACAACAGCCATTTCTTTCAACCATATACAACAGCTGTTTCTTTTCAATTATGCACAAAAGCTGTTTCTTTCAATCATGAATGACAGCTGTTTCTTTCAATCATGTACAACATCTGTTTCTTTCAATCATGTACAACAGCTGTTTCTTTCAATAATGTACAACATCTGTTTCTTTCAATCATGTACAAAAGCTGTTTCTTTCAATCATGTTCAACAGCTGTTTCTTTCAATCATGTACTACATCTGTTTCTTTCAATCATGTACAAAAGCTGTTTCTTTCAATCATGTTCAACAGCTGTTTCTTTCAATCAAGTACTACATCTGTTTCTTTCAATCATGTACTACAGCCTTTTCTTTCAATCATGTACAACAGCTGTTTCTTTCAATCATGTACAAAAGCTGTTTCTTTATTTATTACATATGAAATTGCACAGTTAACAAGCTGGAAGACATTTAGGTTCATACAATTTAGAATCACAATGATCACGTCGTAACATTTCAATAACATGCTTAAATACTATGGTTTTAGACAAGTGACATGTTTAGCATCACTGTCAAAGTAACTGCATGTATTACTAGTGAAATTAATTTACTGATGCTTTTTTGGAATAGTTGAATATTCCCTGATGATCTCCCTTTTTGAGAAATTTTGAAAAACGAGGATTGTTATAAAATCTGGTGGTCATACCAGTCCGTTATTTTAATATATAAAGCATTAACATGGTAAGTTGACACTTGTCTGTCATTGTTACAACTTGATGCTGGTCACACACTAGAATAATGTGAACAAACTTGTTAGGTGTCATTTCAACTGTCAAAACATCCACCCCAGCCCATTTTGGTTGTTGCTCCAGGAATTGATACATTCATACTGTACACACAAGCCTCAGAGATACAGGGGATGTTACTGGATGCACAGACTCATTCTCCAGCTTTGGCCTCAATATCAAAGATTTCGAGAGCCACATCCGTTGACTTTCACGCAGGTACGTTTTTAAACTATGGTCGGTATGTCATGTGGCGATTTAACAATGAAAGGTTTTTTTTCAATTGGTAGAGCAGCAAATTCTGGTTATAAGGGTGTGGGGAGCAAACCAAAGGTTAGCCTTTCTGCTGCCATCGCCTGCACTAAGGGTTGGAGAGAGTGCTTGGATCAGCTCCTCTAAGGAAGCTATGAGAACAACTTTGACAACTCTAACACACCTATTACGGCTTTTTGAAAGATTGTTTCAGCAAGCGTTGATAAAGGTTTAGGAAGTACACTTCAGCTCAAGGAATCATGTTGGTATGATACTGAACTAAATCGAACCAGTATTTTAAATGTTAAGTTTATTTTGCCATGACTACAGCTGTTTATATTTTGTCCTCAGACAATGGTCATATTTATTGGGTGGACAGTGATCTCCGTCTCATATCTCGCATCAAAAGAGATCTGAGTGGACGAGAGGTTATAGTGTCCCAAGGGATATCTGGCGCTGAATCTTTGGCAGTGGACTGGATAGCAGGTATGTTATCACAACATTCACTACCTTCATGACATAAATCTTAACACAAAGCCATTAACAGCATGTTTCCATTTTTAAAAAAAATTAATGAATACTTTTAATTTTCTTCATTCTTATGTCGATGTGCCAACAATGTATTTCAGGTAATATTTACTGGACCGACCAGGGTCACAATACCATTGAGGTGATCAGATTAAATGGAAGTCAGAGGCATGTTGTGTTGCATGAGGACATCGACAAGCCACGCTCTATTGCTGTGCATCCAGCAAAGGGGTACGGGCCTCAGAATTTCTATTTATTTGACTGAGCTCAAGTTAACATATGCTATTTTTAAAAGAAATCTTTGTGTTAACTAATAACAAAACTGGTAGTCTGTGTATGCTCTATTATCAATTAAAAGTTTTTAGTGTTGTGTCAAATTGTAGCTAACAAAAAATCACATTTGTCCTTTAACCAATGTTTTGGTATAAAAGGCATGTTACAGTTTTGTTGTCATCATTGTAGCAAACATGAAGCTCGCTAGTAGAATTGACTGTGAGACAGCTGCACAACTTCTGAGATCAAAGATATCATTTTCTGGGATAGATAGGAAATAAACTAAGGTTTCTAACTCTAGAAAAGTCAAGGACATCCGTAATGTAGTCTTTATTCCCAAATTTGTACTGTTGTTTCTAGGTATCTTTACTTTGCCAATGGGGGCGTCAGCCCTAAGATTGTGAGAACCAGACTGGATGGCTCAGAGAGAGTGGACTTTGTCTCATCCACTGATGCACAGCCTGTGAAAGCTCCCTTTGGTCTGGCGATAGACTTTGATACAGACGACTTGTACTGGTGTGACAAGGACCTGGATTTCATTGAGAGGGTAACCCCATCTGGACAAAGATTTTCTGTGGTCACTCATAACCTGACTGACTGCATGAGTGTAGCTGTGCACAAGGATAGACTTTATTGGGCTGATCTGTGAGTTCTGCATTCAATAATTGTTCATGTTTTCAATAATGTCTGGCCCTGAACTGTCTCTCTTTCACTTTTTCTCATAAGCCCACTAACCATAAACATAACGTTTTCTTTATTGGGATAAAAAACCAAAACTGAGATATTAAAAGAAGACCTTGAAGTTAAAATTTGATAATATTTCCTGGCCACAAGCCATTGAAGAGGACTGTTTTATCTCCCACCAAAAGGCTAAGGTATGGAGACAACTATTGACCATACTTTTCAAGTCACAGATGGTGAATGATTCCATCTTACACTAGTGGGAACACAATAATAAGTCTTTGAAATATTGATGTTTTGGACACTGTAATGATCTCATTCTCGCTCCTATAATTTCTCACTCTTAAAACTGCATCTTATTTATTAAACCCTTGTCACCTAAAGCATTCGGCTTCTTCCTCTATATCTTGAGGGCCCACAATTAATTTATTGATCATTCTGGCGCCTATGTATGTAGAGGGGATTTGCAATGTTTCTGTGCCTGGTAATGAAGGGGATATTTCACTGGTTGCATGGGCTACTCAGCGAGGGTATCAGGAACTGGGGGTTAGAAGGCCTGAGGCAATAGACACAATTGTGTTAAAGGTTGTCGCCTCAACTGTTCCTTTTGGAGGCTTGTTTCAGTCCCTGATTGTCTTTGGCAGGAATGAGCAGTTCCTGTACTGACTTCTTGCTGGTATGAGCCGGAACAGCATGTCATGGCCTTGTCACAGGTCTAGCGGGTAGTGGGACTAGTTTTTGTTTAATTCTGGAACAGTGGACCAGCCCATTTTTTATCTTGTACATCATGGAGAGCCTGGATAATCGTCGCCGTTCCTCGAACGGTGACCAGCCAAGTGTTTACAGCATGCTACCAACACTAGAGGTGTTCCTGTAGCGGTTCAGGACAAAGCGTGCTGCCCGTTGCTGTACCGCCTCCAACCTGACCACAACCCATCTTCATTTACCTCTACCTAAATTAGATATCTTCAAATAACAAAAGTAAATTCTATTTAAAATCAATCAAAGGATTATCTATTTTCAAGAAAGATTACATGTTTTACATCATCACAATTTCATCATCTAAATTATTGAATGGACAACTGTGCCGAAATGTAGCGTTTATTAGTTTGTTGAACTATTATTGTTGTTAGTAGTGTTAGCATCGTTAGTAATACATTGATGGTCAGTTTGAGAAGAGCAGCTAAATTGACTTAATTGTCATCCATTGTATGAATAAATAATAAAAATGAGGTATTTCATGATTGTTTTTATTTAAATGCAGCAGGTGATAATGTTAGATTTCCTTTATTTAAATGCAACAGGTGATAAAGTTAGATTTCCTGTATTTAAATGCAACAGGTGATAATGTTAGATTTCCTTTATTTAAATGCAACAGGTGATAATGTTAGATTTCCTTTATTTAAATGCAACAGGTGATAATGTTAGATTTCCTTTATTTAAATGCAACAGGTGATAATGTTAGATTTCCTTTATTTAAATGCAACAGGTGATAATGTTAGATTTCCTTTATTTAAATGCAACAGGTGATAATGTTAGATTTCCTTTATTTAAATGCAGCAGGTGATAATGTTAGATTTCCTTTATTTAAATGCAGCAGGTGATAATGTTAGATTTCCTTTATTTAAATGCAAAAGGTGATAATGTTAGGTTTCCTTTATTTAAATGCAGCAGTTGATTATGTTATATTTCCAGTAAGCTTGACACAACTTACTCCTGTTAATGTTCTGTGGGTTGCTGGTTAGAAAAGTTTACTTTATCTTTTTGATATAGAACCGACCTTCAGGGGTCCATCAAGTATGTGAACAAGACCGGACGAGATGTGACAGCAAGAGATATAACCGTCATGAAGAAAAACATTACCAAACTTAAGGACATCAAAGTGTTTGATGGCGAGGCACAGATAGGTAAGAAACCTGAGACAATACAAATGTATAGTTGGCTACTGTTAGACTCAATTCTTTCTCATGAAATGATGCAGTAATTATCTATTTGAAATGATTTAGTATTTATCTATATGTTCATGCTTGGTTCACAGGCAGTAATCCATGTGGCGAAAACAATGGTGGCTGTGAA
The DNA here is from genome assembly GCA_964033795.1 of Lymnaea stagnalis. Lineage (NCBI taxonomy): Eukaryota > Metazoa > Mollusca > Gastropoda > Lymnaeidae > Lymnaea > Lymnaea stagnalis. Next base: position 826,233 of record CAXITT010000248.1, read on the forward strand.
GAATTGTGCTTATATCGGGGGAACAGTAACTTCACCTGCGCTTGTTCTTATGGGAGGCTTAAGGAAGATGGCAAGAGCTGTGCGGGTAAGTTGGATGTCCACATCTGAAGTTGTTGATCAGCTAAACATTTATTTGTTTGAGAAGCTACATCATTAATAGGAAACTGCATGAACAGGTTCTAACAACCGGCAACTTTTGGTCTAACAAAGGTCATGCTTGGATGTTTAACTCTGTTCTTTAACTGGTTTTAACAACCGGCAACTTTTGGTCTAACAAAGGTCATGCTTGGATGTTTAACTCTGTTCTTTAACTGGTTTTAACAACTGGCAACTTTTGGTCTAACAAAGGTCATGCTTGGATGTTTAACTCTGTTCTTTAACTGGTTTTAACAACTGGCAACTTTTGGTCTAACAAAGGTCATGCTTGGATGTTTAACTCTGTTCTTTAACTGGTTTTAACAACTGGCAACTTTCGGTCTAACAAAGGTCATGCTTGGATGTTTAACTCTGTTCTTTAACTGGTTTTAACAACCGGCAACTTTTGGTCTAACAAAGGTCATGCTTGGATGTTTAACTCTGTTCTTTAACTGGTTTTAACAACTGGCAACTTTCGGTCTAACAAAGGTCATGCTTGGATGTTTAACTCTGTTCTTTAACTGGTTTTAACAACTGGCAACTTTTGGTCTAACAAAGGTCATGCTTGGATGTTTAACTCTGTTCTTTTATTTGTGGACAGAAAATCATGAACTGGTTTAGCTCTTCGTTACTTCTTTAATAACAGTCAGATACCCAAGAGATTTTGATATTTTTAGCTGGAAAATCTCAAAATAAGTTATTGAACAGAAATCAAAAAGGACATTTATTTGGACTTTGCAGTATTTTGTAACATCGTTTTTATTTCATGCTGGTATTCAAACATAAGCATTCTATTTTCAGAACACGACTCCTTCTTGCTGTACTCCGAGATAACATCACTAAGAAGCTTGATCCTGGCCAACTCGACTGATCGAAACGCCCCCAGGCACCCCATCCAGAATGAAACTTACATGAAGAATGTCATCGGCCTGGCTTTTGACTATGCAACGGAGAGGATTTTCTTTAGTGACATTCAGCAAGGCAACATCCAGGCAGTCTTTTTTAATGGCACAGGGTTTAGAATAATTAAAGAAGGTGGGTGGCATCATTTCTCTTCAAGGCTGCAAATAGCTCTTAAAAAACTTAGATTACTCTTTAAATGTAAAAAAAAAAAGAAAAAAAAAAGAAAGAAAAAAAGATATGCTGCCAGCTGTCAGAACGAGTTCCTTGTTGAATAAGTTTACGATAGGTTTCCTTTCAGCCTTTCATGTTAAAGACTTGATTAATTACTATTCCTTCTTGTTGTTAAAATAATGGACACCTTTATGCTACTTAACATTTTTTTTTTTTTTAAACATTCTTTTAGAATCTTGTTGAATAAAAAATTTGTTGTTTTTGGATTTTCAACATTGTCACAAAGAATGAAAATTTCTTTTGGTCTTCAATGAAGAGAAAATTAAAAATAAATGAAATGATAGATTAAGTTGAATGTCCCCTCTATGCTACCAGGAGTTGGTTCTGCTGAAGGACTAGCATTTGATCCCCTTCAAAAACATCTGTACTGGACAAGCTACTCGGGCTCCAACATCAACCGTATCTCATTTAATGGATTATCACCCACTAAAAATGATATTTTCTATCAGTTGGATCATACTGATCACCCCAGGGATATTGTTGTCAACTCCTGCATTAGGTAAGATCATTTATCATTGTTTTCTGTCTATATATTTGTGGTAACTCTGTTTTGGCTTTTTAAACCAATAAATGTGGTTTGGTTTTTATTATTTTTTGTGCTTGCGTGCCAATATTTATTTTATTATTACCATATCAGATTATTCTTAACTGTGCACGCAATAGGATGGATTTGAAAACAGTCCATTCTACTAACAATGGTAAAAGTATGCACGTTTTAAGTGGCAGGCATAATTTTAAAAAACAATATCACATAAAGGATAACTTGATTAAAAAATCAATTTGTAAAATAAAAATCCCCCCTACAGGCGTATATTCTGGACCAATTGGAGTGACCGTCGGCCATCCATTCAAACATCCTCCTATGACAGCGATGGCAGTACAGACAGCTCCGAGTCTATCATCACCGAGGGCATAAGGACACCCAACGGTCTGACCATTGACCACAAAGCTCAGAAACTGTACTGGTCCGATGCAAGATTGGACAAGATAGAGAGATGTGACTTTGATGGAAGTAATAGATTTGTGAGTTTCCATTTCACCAAACAGATGACATCATAAACTGTCTTTTGTGAAATGGGGTCAGCAGAAAAATCTTGTCAAACTAATGATGGGTGGGATGGGGGGGTGGAACCAGGAAGAGTCTTGCCAGACTACCAATGGGTTTTTAATAGGCGAGTGGGGGACCAAGATACCTCTTTCCTGACTACTAATGGGTTGGGGGGGTGAAACCAGAAAAGTCTTGTCAGACTAAGATGGGTGGGAGGGGGGAAACCAGGAAAAGTCTTGCCAGACTAATGATGGGGGGGGNAGGAAGAGTCTTGCCAGACTACTTATGGGTTGGGAAGTGAAACCAGGAAAAGCCTTGCCAGACTAATTATAGGTGGGGGGGGGGGAACTTGCAATAAAATATTTTAAAAACATTGACCAAAATGACATTGCAAAGAATTATGACTACTACCTATATTTTGGAAGGATTTGGCCCATAAGAACTTGATAACTTGTTTAAAATAGTGAAAATGTAAGAAAAAATACATTTTCAAAAATGAGCTAAGACCATGTCTATATTTCAATAGTTCTCTGCATCATTCGTCAGAATGTGGTTCGTGGTCGCTTCATGGAAATATATAGAATTAAATCATAAATTACACATTGTACTTACTTGTCGGTGAACTGATTTTTGTTTTAGATTGTGGTCACATCTATTCCCGAACATTCCTTTGGTCTTGCTGTGTATGGGGATTTCCTCTACTGGACTGACTGGGTCGTACGTGCGGTAGTACGTGCCAACAAGTATGATGGCAGCCGTACAACTTTTCTAAAGAAGAATATCAACAGACAGCCCATGGGAATCATTGCAGTTGCTAATGATACAGATGACTGTAAGTAAGCTTGGGATATTGTCCTATCCTCAAATATTAGACTTGTGCTCATATATTGGTCCTATTCTTATATATTGGTCCTATTCTTAAATATTGGTTAATATCCAAGTTGGAAAAAAACCCATTGTACATGAGCTAGTGTTTTTGAAGATGTCTTTTAAATTTTTATTAAACAAATCAAGTCTATTTTTAAAAAAAAAAGTTGTTAAATTTAATGTTGATAGTAAGCGTCATCAGAAAGTAGGCCTACAATGGAAAAAAAAACAAACTAAGGGTTTAAATCAGTACGATGGAGTAGAGAAATTCTAGAAATTGTGTCACCTTATACCATTCTTTAGAATAAATAGAATGCATTCGAACGTTAACAGCCTTTTCCCAATCAAAGGTGGAGTGGGTAAGGAGTGACACATTATTTTCTCGGGGATGTCAATATCAAAACAAATAAGGGGAGATAATGGTTGGTGGCTAAAAACAGCTCTACATAGAAGTGAAAAATAGGCCAATGCAAAGGCTATACTATAAAACGGTTTGAAATCAACATTTATAATCAAGTGTCTGCTGTGTACCTATGTACCCATTCTAAAGCAAACTTTTAAAATAGGAGGCAGAATGATAAATACATTGATTACAATACATTGATCGTGGGCCTTCATAATATAGAAGAAGAAGAAATAAAATGTTTCAAGGGAATAAGTTGAGTGGTAATGAGCAGGTCTTTGAAGATATTTATTTTATAATTTTCTCTTTATACATTTATGAATGATGCTATTATATATCATTAAGTTCCTAGTCTACCATACACTCTGCAAGATTCAAATATGTTAAAAGAAGCATAAAACAAATATGCTGGAAGTAGATGGTGCCACTATTCAGTCATTTTTAGTACCAGCATAATGGGATTCTAGATGTTTTTTAGTTCCATATTTTTTACACTGGTGTGATATTTAATGGGGTCAGCTTATGAGCGTGTTATATGCTTTTCAGGCATTTACTATTCAAAATTATGGGGTGGACTTATTGTCAAACAGGCTTTAGAACAAGTATCTACAATGGCTATGTTTAAGGGAATTATTTGCTCTACAGTTTTAAATTAAGCACACTGAGGCTTGTTATGAAAGCAATTTAAAAAAATGATACTCTGTTACATTGACAGCTTGTGTTTCTTCTTTAAAAATATAATTAATCAACTCAGGTTTCTGTCTCCCAGTCTTTGTATCATTGAAATAATATTATTTTGTATGACAATCCCTTTCCATGTTGATATTAACTGCTTGATCAATGGAATGTGTTAACTATTAACCTGTCATCCCCCCCTTTTTTTGTCAGGCATGCTGAATCCTTGTTTTGAAAATGCTTTTGGCTGTGCTGAGATCTGTGTGGTCAGTGTTAAAGGTGATGCCATGTGTCAGTGTGGTCCAGGGAAAAAACTTCTGTCAGATGGAAAAAGATGTGTTTGTGAGTAGAGCTGTATGTTTAACATTGGCGTTTTTTTCACGCATTCTGCAATATCCTTCAACTTCATAATATTTGTTTAATAACTAGGTTTAAGGTCCATTAAATCTTCTGATGCCCATAATGTTTACAGTATTTTCCAGGCAAAAAATATGTATACATAATGGACTTCGAAAAATTGTTTGCCTTTAAACAAATTCAAAGCATAATAGTATTAATGGTAATATCAAAGATAAAAAACTATAAATGCGAACAATTTAAAAAAAAATATGTAAGTGTTTAAATAAAATTGTCTATATTCTGTAAATAGGAGGAAAAGACCATTTTAAATAAATTTTTCACATTTTAAAATTTTAGTTATTTGTTATTAGTAAATAAAATGTTACATTATTGACTATTGCCAACATACACTTCTACTCCTACCAGCGAAAGATCTTGAAAATTGTGATGGCGAAGATTTTATTTGTGAAGACAACAAACTTTGTATTCCCTTCAACAAAACCTGTAATGATATCCCCGACTGTCTGGATGCCAGTGATGAGTCCAACCACTACTGCAGTGAGTTGACCATGGGCTCTTCATAAATAAATGGGATACTTATTTCTAAGACGTGTTGACCCAGTGAAATCTTTAAATGGGCTCGGGTTGCACAGAATCATGCATCATATCCAGAAGATATGCTATCTCATTGAACAAGTTTTAAAATAAAACTTTTAAAATAAAACGTGTGACATCTGCTTTATTTAGATAAAAATAGATAGTTTACGTTAGTGTTTAGTCAGTTATATTTCCTCTCACAAGGGCTTAAATTTTAACCATCCACTGTTTGTTAAAGCTGCTTGACTCATTTCAATATGTAAATGTCACTTGTGAAAAATAAATACAATAAGAATATGCTTCAGTATCTGAACTTCCAAACACTCAAGCATTTTTATCCATTAATCTCTTGTTCTGCCACCCTCCCCCATCTTTCCTAGGTACACGTCATTGTCCCCAACACTGGTACCAGTGTCAGAACAGTTCTCGCTGTATTATGAACAGTAGGATCTGTGATGGTCGCAATGACTGCGGGGATGGGTCAGATGAACTCAACTGCCCTTGTGCCAAAAATGAGTTCCGCTGCAACAATGGCATGTGCATCCTGGCTAAATACAAATGTGACTTTGACAGTGACTGCCCAGATCTGTCAGATGAGATTGGTTGCAGTAAGTGTGCAAAACTTCATTGTTTATCTGTGTAGTGATTCATCGTAACACATCTATTTTACCGCCTTTAATTTCACAAGCTTCCTACAATTCTTTTAAAAGTTTGCATGATGAAGCAATTGATTTTTCTCAAATTTTTCCCATATTACAATTACATTTTCCACCACTGCTTGACAGTTCTTATAACATTGCCAGTAAAAAACTGTTGGCTTAACTGAATATTGTCCCTAACAGCCATTGAATAAAAGCCAATGATAGTTTGTGACTTGCAATATAAAGTACTAGCTCATTATCTGTGCCTCCTGTGTAGTTGGAAAATGAGTCCCTTATATGTTTACAGTTTGGGAACTGCTAGCATATCTAAACTCCATATACATTATCTGTGCCTCCTGTGTAGCTGGAAAATGGGTCCCTTATATGTTTACAGTTTGGGAACTGCTAGCATATCTAAACTCCATATACATTATCTGTGCCTCCTGTGTAGTTGGAAAATAGGTCCCTTATATGTTTACAGTTTAGGAACTGCTAGCATATCTAAACTCCATATACATTATCTGTGCCTCCTGTGTAGTTGGAAAATAGTTTTCTTATATGTTACAGTTTAGGAACTGCTAGCATATCTAAACTACATAGACATTATCATTGTCTGCTGTGTAGTTGGAAAATAGGTTCCTTGTATGTTTACAATTTGGGAAGTACTAGCATATCTAAACTCAATATACTTTATGTGTGCCTCCTGTGTAGTTGAAAAATGGGTTCCTTGTATGTATACAGTTTGGGAACTGCCAGCATATCTAAACTCCATACACATTATATGCCTTACTTTTGTGTAGTTGTAAAATGGGTTCCTTGAATGTATACAGTTTGGGAAGTGCCAGCGTATCTAAACTCAATTTACATTATATGCTGAATCTCCTCATCTTAAAGACAGGACCTGTGAAGATCTGGGCATACATGGCATCCAGCACATTGACCTGGTCTCCTGTAACACTACATCCATGTGCATCTACCCTAACTGGATCTGTGATGGCAGCAATGACTGCTGGGACAATAATGATGAGGTCAACTGTGATGTATTAAGTAAGTGATTTTATTTCACACCATGAAAATTTTATGAAAATATTTACATGACGTTTGATACCACAGATATTTTTTAATTAAATACTGTTTTTTCTCATTTGATGATTAATTTTAATAATGTGTTTGATTTATTTTGTAAACAAAAGCAAGCTGTTGCATCTCTATTAATACTCTTTGTCTTGTGCTCATGTCATCAATGTGTTAGATGTTTGTGAATAATGATCCACAACAATAAATAAAGTTGTTTGAAGTTGCTTCCATTGTGTGACTGACCTTGTAATTAATCTCTTCTCTTACAACTACTGTAGGTGGATGTACAGAATTTGCCTTCACCTGTGATGATGGCAAGTGCATATTGCCTCAGTGGAAGTGTGATGCTGAAAAGGATTGTGCTGATGGCTCAGATGAAAAAAATTGCAGTAAGATAACTTGAACAGTTTCTCCAAACTAATATTAAAATAATTTCAAACAGTGTTTCAGATGTATAAAAAATCTCCCAAAATGGAAAAAAAATTATGTTTTTGACATTTATTTTTTAGAAAGGTCACGTGAAGTTCTCAAAATTAGGCAGTATATCTCTATGAAAAAAATGTGCTTACAATTTTAAAGAACAAAGTGGCTATTTGTACCCATGTATCAGAAGTGAGAGGTTGGGATTAAAAAATTATTGAAAATTTTATTGTTTGGTTTGTAAGACAAAATGAGGTATCAAAGGAAAGATAATTGAATGGGCTATATGTTTGTAAACTTAATTCTTCCGTTTAACTAAAATAAACTACCACAAATGACATCCGAATTACAGTCTCAAAAAATACGAATAGTCGCAGCCTTTAAAGAATTCATTACAAAAAATTATTCTCCTGTTTTTATTCTCATGGTAACAAATCATTCAAAGATCATCTCATGCTGATCCGTTCCCCTTCTATAATCTCCAGCCTTCGCCTGTGAACCAAACCAGTTTGAGTGTGAAGACACCATATGTATCCCAGGCAGCTGGGTTTGTGATGGCAGAGAGGACTGTCCTGATGGAAAAGATGAGAAACACAATTGTAAGTTGGACATCCCAGCTTAACTAACCACGTTACTTTCAAGACTGAGAATGCAATACAAGATCACTAAATATTGTGTTCCTTCCTGAATTTGTTATCAGGAATATCATTCTTACATTATCATCTTTTCGATGTCATTAGTGTTGCAAACATTGATGAGACATTTTTAATCGCCTTTCATCATTGGGGTACAAAGGGTACAAACACCACCACCGCCCCACCCCCCCCCCCCCCAACACACCACCCTACTCGGCAAGGCTACATCCAACCACACCACCCACCACCCTACTCGGCACAGCTACCCCAACAAAAAACAAAAAGAGGTTAAAATTCTACAATAAGACCATAAACTAACTGTTGGTATATTTGATCTGATATACTTACTATATTGATTCTAAGGCTCTCTTAACTGCACTGATGACCAGTTCAAGTGTCCAGGTGGGCCATGTATCTCCAAGGATTGGGTTTGTGATACTGACCCTGACTGTCCTAACGGTGAAGATGAGAGAGTTGATGACATTGCTAAATGCAGTAAGTGAACTTATACCTGATGAGCAAAAGCTGTTGTGAATTAAGACAAAGTTTTGGTTAAAAGGCTTTAACAGTTAACATTCTTCAACATATTCAGAAGAAATATACATGGATAAAAATTGGCACAAGGCCTTCCCACATGCACAAAAATGGTAACATTATTGAATCATTGAATCCTTGTGTCCTGACAGGTGACTCTGGAACACCTTTTAGTGGAAATCAAATGTTTATATGAAACCTGTCTGGAGGTTCATTTATCTGTTCACCATATGTTTCATTTATTTACTAGAGTCTGCTGTCTAGAGGTTCTTCAGCTTTCTCTTCACCATATGCTTCATTTATTTACTAGAGTCTGCTGTCTAGAGGTTCTTCAGCTTTCTCTTCACCATATGCTTCATTTATTTACTAGAGTCTGCTGTCTAGAGGTTCTTCAGCTTTCTCTTCACCATATGCTTCATTTATTTACTAGAGTCTGCTGTCTAGAGGTTCTTCAGCTTTCTCTTCACCATATGCTTCATTTATTTACTAGAGTCTGCTGTCTGGAGGTTCAGCTTTCTCTTCACCATATGCTTCATTTATTTACTAAGAGTCTGCTGTCTGGAGGTTCAGATTTCTGTTCACCAAATACTTCATTTATTTACTGGCAACCATTGTTTAAATCTTGCTGATGTTCCTGACCACTTCTACCTGGTGACACCAGACCAGATGATAACTGCTGAATTCAGCTTTGCTTTCCACTCCATCTTGCTTCTGCTATCCCCATTATGCTCAGCCAGCATTGAGCAGTTCAGATCATGCGCAGCTCACGGCAGCTTTCCAACCTGATACTCATACCAGCACCCAACTCAATGACTTCTGAGTCATAAAGTCATGGTCATCTCTTTCTATCACCATATAGAATTGTCTATAACTTTTCTAGAAACACATATTTACAACTTGTTAGAAAAGCCAGGTAAATTTATAAATAATCGATTTTTGTCCTTCTAATTATTGCTCATTTATGATGTTTGATTTCCAAAGGTCCTGTTGTCTGCATACAAGATCAATTTACATGCTTGAATCGACGCTGTATCAAAAATGAATTTTTCTGTGATGGAGATGATGATTGCGGAGACAACTCAGATGAACCAAACATGTGTAGTGAGTTGCTAATTTACTGTATCAAATGTAACATGCACTGGATGCATTTGGATTTTGGCAATGTCTTCTCTTATAAGGGAGCATCTTTAGCAAAAAATGCCTCTTTTTTTAGCTCTCCTGTCTTGTCCTTAATCCATTACAAATCCGTTGCACCATTTTCTGCTAACATTAAAAATTAAATTGCATGAAAAAAAAACAAGAACAAAATCAACAAATAAAAAGACGTCATTCAATTGTTATCATTTTCAAATTGGTTACTTCTGACTGGGATGATATATATATTCAGTCTATATTTTCAAACTTGTGTGATACTCTTATTTTGAAAGTTTTAGCATGAAATGAGCCCCAAGAATTGTTTCAGCTCTAAACTATTGTTTGTTTTCAGTTCCACTTAACAGTCAATGTTCAGAAAATGAGTTCCAATGCCAACACGACTTGAAGTGTATCCAGGGAATCAAACGTTGCAATGGTCGCATCGACTGTCACGATCATTCAGATGAGAAGGACTGTTTGACCTCGGAGTTTGAGAACTTGAACCCATGCCACAACACCTCCCAGTTCCAGTGCTCCAACAAGATGTGTATTAATGAAAGCCTTGTTTGCAATGGCAACGATGACTGCGGGGATGACTCTGACGAGCCTTCGAACTGTGGTAGGTTTCATTGCATTAAAATAATTATAACGAACCCATTTAATTTTGTAAAACTCAAACAGATAGGAAAATAATTGATTAGTTTGAAAATAACTAAACAGTGTGTGAAAATAATGTATTATTTTGCAAGAATTTAACTGTATTTATTAAATTAAACTATTTTGTCATAATTTATTTTAATTCTACTTTACCAAAGTGGGGCAAAGCAATTCCTAACAAACATAAGATTTGATATTTTTACTTTTTGTAATAAATCCATCTAAATATAATTACACATGTAATATATATTGCTCTGTTTATATGGGCATGATAAAAGAAAAAGAATAAATTAACACCACTATTGCGAAGCAAGTCTGTCAAAAACAGTACAGAAAACCAAAATAATCTTAAAGCAACAAAATCTTGCCCAGTAATTGCCTAGGTTTTTGTGAACATGTGTTACTTTCTAGTCAAGGCAGAGTTTTTTAGTTATTTTTGTAGATCATTCCTATATCCTATTTGCTAAATTTGAGATTGAACATAATGAGAATATACTGTTTCCAAGGTATTAATGAATGCCATTCAAGACGCCCAGTTTGCAGTCAGCACTGCGTGGACAAGAAGGTTGGATATGAATGTCAGTGCCACCCTGGATACAGCTTCATGGAGGACACTCATGATAATGTGTCGGAGACCAATAACAGAAATAAGATTCAGAAGACCTCACTCAACAGGAAGTGCATTGGTCAGTTCAATTTTATGCTTCTTAGTAGTGGATCAAACCAAACATTTTAAATATATATTTTAATAGACCAGGTGTATCTTCTATAGTACATTTGGCTCTTTGACCTTTCTCATTTAGCCCTTTGATACTACTAGTTACTAGATCAAAAAATAAATATTTTGTTCTTTGCCATGAAAAGGTTCTCACCCGTGGAGTAGATCATTGAAAATGTTAAAATGTTTCTTTCTTTATACAGATGTGGATGAGTGTAAGAACATGTATCCCTGCAGCCACTACTGCACCAACACCATTGGTTCTTTCAAGTGCAGCTGTGCTGATGGCTACAGCATGCTTGGAGACGGAAGGTCCTGCGTTGTGGCTGATGGTGAGTGTAAATTTTACATTTTAACTCCTGGACTGATTTGTAATGAGTCACTGATTTTTATATTCCATCGCTATAAGGGAGCAAAGCTATCTGTTGGACCATGGAAGATTTTTGGGAGAAACACAATTTATTCTGTTAGTTATTAAGAAGTAAATGATATATTGAGGAAATAAATGATGAATCTTTTTTTTTTATTTTTAAAGTATTTGTTTAATTGTGGAATATTTTCCTCATAATTTTTGCTGTATAGTTTTATAAATTAATATTATGTTTTTTTTTATAACTTTTATAAAAAAAAATTAAATGAAGATTTGTAAAAAAGTTGCTCTGATAGAAATAAACTCAACACTCAATCCAGGCATAGAGGTCCAACTTCTAGTATCCAACCGTTATTACCTGCGCCTGATTGGGACCACTAAAAACAACGTGACCACATTTACCAGTGAATTAAAGAACTCTGTTGCCGTGGACTACGACTGGAAGGATCAGATGGTTTATTGGTCAGACATCACCAATGACAGGAGCAGCATCTCAAGGATGGGCTTCAACTTCACCTCCAAGACCAAGACTTCCGTAAGTGTTCGGCTTTAAGAAGTCATTGTTTCTAAATTTAAGAAATATATTCCATAAGGTCTGTTTGGGCCAATGCATCATCCAAAAAATTTCACTTTCAGCTTGCACTCCTTTAACTCATTCCGTACGGCAGTGCTACTTCCGTACTTCATTTATTAGCCTGAGAAAGGGAAGTAACTCTGTTTTGCAATTGATTTACATTTGTAAAATATTTTTTTAAGCTGCTAAATATTACTTAATGTTAATGAATTAAGAACAAATGCACCAAAAAATGAATAAGGTTTAATAAAAATATAACATTAGCTGCGAAAAGCTTTGCGAACAATGATAAAAAATAGATTTTTGGAACCTTGGATGAACACATGCTACATATAGATGCACCGTACTAAAGCACACATAGTTTTAAAGTGAAACAAGATAAAAACTTGTGTTTTTTTAAATTAAAATCACACCATTGCAGGAAGTCTCGAGGGATGTGAGATTTCATTGCATCCGTTGAAACCCCCTAGGGACGCATTTAGTCGCAACCATCGGGAATGAGTTAAAAAAAATTAAATTATTTTATTCATAAAATTTAGTTATTGTGAAAATAAGTGCAGGTTTGAAGACAAAATCTGTTCAAATTAATGCCATTGTTAATTTTATTGTACAGTATGTTGAGATAACAAAAATAAGAACAGTTAAATTAAACCTACAAAAATAAGAGATGCCCATTGTTACCATCCTGTTTCTGATGAAAGCTCAGGGCTTCGAAATGTTACGACCTCCTTATTTTAATAATGTTCTGTTTGCGTCAAATCTTGCTGTCAATATTCTCATTACTGGCACCGTTGTCTTGCTTCACACTTACTACACACACAGCCAGACTTGGTCCACACTTAAGATCAACAACCAACGTTCAATGAAAGTATACAAATTCTTTATTATTACAGCAACTGGCAGTTGCCAAAACTTTCTTTCACAAAAACCTCACGACAGCTTACACCTTCCCACTACAACGATCACTCATCACTCGTCATCCTGACAATAACAGAACTCCACAAACATCACCCGATCAATCAGAACTCTCCCTCACAAAACCCTCTCACCAACTCACGATCTGCAACTTTGAAAAGGGAACATTCACACATCCAAATCCAGTTGACAACACACATCATCCTGATAACTTTTTTTGGAAGACAAAAACATTTTTCCATCCTCCCCAAGGTTGTATATTATGTAATAAGATAGCCAAAGAAAAGACAATGAAACCATTTCAATTCAATGTATGCTGCTACAGTGCTGTCCACTTCTATACCTGTGAACTAGAAATTACTCTCAAACAGGACACAGAAAACCTGCACACCAACACTGTACGGAACCCTGATGGCCTTGCTGTGGACTGGGTGGGTAGAAACTTGTATTGGTGTGACAAGACCACGGACACCATCGAGGTGTCAAGACTTGATGGCAAATACAGGAAGGTCTTACTGAGGCAGCAGCTCCAGGAACCCAGGGCCCTTGAGGTGAGTACAAAGAGTACTTGAGGCAGAACATTTATTTCAAGTTATAGCAAATGTTCATTTTATTTAGCATTTCAAAATGTAAAAAAGTGCCCCAAAACTTGGAAAAAGGCATCCTAAAAAAATAAGACAGTTACTAATAGAACCAAAACAAAAAAAACAACTCTAAGAACATGCTTTGGTATTTTTAAATTTTAATTCTATAAATATCTTTATATCAGAAACTTCAGCTGTTCAACATTTAAAAAATAAGGTTAACTCAAATGAATTCTTTGTTTACAATTATCATGCATTACATTTCATTTGTTTTTCCATAACAGCAATAATGGATTCAGTTGAAGATAAAATTGTTTGTATTCTATTTTGAACCAGGTTTTCCCCCAAAAAGGATTGCTTTTCTTTACTGACTGGGGAAACAATCCACATATAAGTCGTATGAACATGGATGGCACAAACCTCATGCAGATTGTCAACACAAGCATTGCCTGGCCCAATGCCCTGACCATTGATTATGTCACTGAAAAGGTTGCTAGTCGGCTAACCATAGATTAAGATTCTTTTATTGATCCAAACAAAAGGATTTTAAAAAAAAATTATATTGTAAAAATTAATTTTCAGAATATGGAATAAAACCACAGAAAATGTGTAACTAAAGCATTCTTATTACATGAACAATGTCAAGGACAATTTGAAAATAAGATATTTTAAAGTAATTTTTCAAATTAGATAGGAGTTTTTTTCTCTGTTTTTTTAAAATTTAAATGAGTAAATTGCTTATAAGCAACAAGAAAGAAAAAAATAAAAGACATATATATATTCATTGTCCTGTTCCCCATTAGTGAATATTGGTAATAAACTCCATTTCTGTGCCCAGGTATTCTGGGGTGATGGAAGCCTCGATTACATAGGTATGGCTGACCTTGATGGCTCAAACTTCAGGTACATCATAAAAGATAACAACAAAATCCCCCATGTGTTTGCTTTGGGTATCTTTGAAGGTAATTTATTTCTGCCTGTTTGACAAATGCTGTATGACACGTGGTGTATGGCACTTGGTGTATGACATGTGCTGTATAATGTGCTGTATGGTATGTGCTGCATGGCATGTGCTGTATGACATATATAGTTATTATGTAGCTGCAGCTAGTGTACTGACTGATTATGTAGCTGCAGCCAGTGTTTGGACTGATCACATCAGTGTTTCCTTTATTTCGTTTTTTTGGAATACTTATTGAAAGATGATTTAATCCATACCAAAAATACATCTTTGCATTTGAGATTGGGTTTAAAGCCAAAGAAATGGACATTTATTTGTTAATTACGTGTAGTGACAAAAAATTAAAAATAACATTTATTTAAAAAAAGGTGCAAAAATTAGACAATGATTGACATTTGTTCTCTTCCAGGCCTTCTTTACTGGACAGATTGGGAGAAGAGCAGTGTCTTGTCGGCTGCCAAGTTTTCTGGTAACAACATCACCAGGAAGAAGGTCTTTTCCCAGCGACCTATGGACATTCAAGTAGTGCACCCATTACGTCAGACAGCTGGCAAGTTATTCCCTACACAGAAATGTTTTGTTAATGTTGGACATTGAACTTGAAGTTTATAATTATGCTGTTATGTAAATAAGGCCATAACTTCATGTTAAAGTGTCTAAAGAAGAAATGGAAAAAAATAAATAATATTTGGAAAGAAATCTAAGTCAAAGACAATCCATTGCCTGCAATTGGAATATTTCTTCTGCATTATTATTTTTTAAATATCTTTTTACCGAATATAGAAAACCTATTTTTTAAGCATGTAGGAAATATAAGCTTGTACAATTAAACTTGACTTATAAAGATCATCAATATGGATATTTGATCTTGCTTCTAGCCAATTGGAAGAACTTTTATCACTTTCATCAATATTTTTTCATTATAAAAATTGGTGGAAATGTCAATGTAATCTAACATGTCTTTAAATGACAAATTAAGCTCATTGTGGTGCTAAATAAAATATCTTAAGAGAGGAAATTAAAAAAAAAATAATGACTTTCTTTAAGTGATGGTTATTTTGTTCTCCATATTCTAAGAGTAATAAAGAATTATGTTTGTGTTATCTTCAGTTTTGGATAAATACAACATGAGTCCCTGTGACTACCAGCAGTGCACACATCTCTGTCTGCTTAGGCCAGGGGAGAATGGTGTTGGTGTGCAAGCTGTTTGTGCCTGCCCAGAGAGCCATTACTTGGCCAATGATAGTCGATCATGTATCTCTAACTGTACAAGGTGAGTTGTAAGGCTAATGATGGTATATGCTGTATGTCTAACTGTACAAGGTGAGTTGTAAGGCTAATGATGGTAAATGCTGTATGTCGAACTGTACAAAGTGAGTTGTAAGGCTAATAATGGTATATGCTGTATGTCTAAATGTACAAGGTGAGTTATAAGGCTAATGATAGTATTTGCTGTATGTCTAAAAATACAAGGTGAGTTATAAGGCTAATGATGGTATATGATGTATGTCTAAATGTACAAGGTGAGTTGTAAGGCTAATAATGGTATATGCTGTATGTCTAAATGTACAAGGTGAGTTGTAAGGCTAATGATGGTATATGCTGTATATCTAAATGTACAAGGTGAGTTGTAAGACTATGATGGTATATGCTGTATGTCTAAATGTACAAGGTGAGTTGTAAGACTATGATGGTATATGCTGTATGTCTAAATGTACAAGGTGAGTTGTAAGACTATGATGGTATATGCTGTATGTCTAAATGTACAAGGTGAGTTGTAAAGATCATTTTATCCAACTGAAAAAGGTAAGTTGTAACCTGGCTGCAAGGGGTTGGAAGGAGCACCATCAAATTCAGAGTCACTATATTTTAGGAATAATTTATCTGCTTGGCAGATATTATTACTTTTAATATAACCATTAATGACGTAAGACCTGCTGCAAAGGTTTTGATGGTAATGTATATTTGAACATAATTTAGAGACACATGAAAAACTGTATATCAAACAAATATAACACTTTTTTTGTTGTTTCATGACCCCCTGTTTTTTGTTTCATGCCCCCCCTGTTTTTTGTTTCATGCCTCCTCCCCCCCCCCCCTGTTTTCTGTTTCATGCACCCCGTTTTTTGTTTCTGGACCCCCTGTTTTTTGTATCTTGACCACTCTGTTTTTTGATTTTTTTTTCTTGACCCCCTGTTTTTTGTTTCTTTACCACTCTGTTTTTTGTTTCATGCCTACCTGTTTTTTGTTTCATGCCCCCCCCCCCCATTTTTTTGTTTCATGACCCCCCAATTTGTTGTTTCATGACCCTCCTGTTTTTTGTTTCATGACCCCTCTATTTATTGTTTGTTGCTTCATGCCCCTCTAATTATTGTTTCATGATTACACCCCCGCCCCCCCCTGTTTTTGTTTCATGACCCCCTGTTTTTTTATTCATGACCCCCTGTTTGTTGTTTCAGCTCCCAGATTTTGTGTTCCTCCACCTCCAAGTGTATTCCATTCTGGTGGAAATGTGACAACAGGCCTGACTGTGAAGATGGCAGTGATGAACCAAAGGATGAATGTGGTAAGCTGCTCCCAAGTTTGTTCATGTTTTACCAAGTTATCATAATTACAAAGAATATGAATTAGTATTAGTACTGAAAGACGCTAGTACTTGTATTTTGTTTTTCAAGGTTGGAATGGTATAGGACAGTAGAGTAGACAATCCTTCAATTCATTTATGCACTTCTTTGTAAATCCCTAATCTTATTTAGTCATTTTTTAAAATTTCCCCGGTTCATTATTCTCTTATTAATTCCTCAAGTATTTCTTTTATTACGATGAATGCTTTTAGGATTTTTCTTGTTTAGTACTTCATAGCGTTTAGTAGTCAGTTAGTTCTTATGTGAGTGCCAGAACATTTGATTAGTTTAGATCTGACATTAGCACTGTGCAGATGTGGTGGCATTTTTTTCATGTTATTATCAGAGGTTAATCAAAGTAAATCCTTAGAAGACTTTTGGTACATTTAGATTCATCCTTACAATTTTCTCTTGTTGTTTATCCGTTAAATCTACCTTTGTTAGTGTAACGTCTTTTGTTATTGTGCATGTTGAACTTCTTTAGCTATTTATTACTTATAGCTGTATAATATAATATAATTATATATGAAGAAACATGAGGAAGGTCTTTTGTAGTTGCATCACTATATTTATTATCTCAGAAAACACAATTTCACAATTTGAAATAAATCTCCAAATTGGAGTAAAGTACTTGTCATCCTTTTGTACACTTCACTACTTTGTCAAAACACTTAAATATGCAGTGGCTAATCCGATGCCATAGGATACATCATTGCAAGGGTAAAAATCCTTCATGACCACCTTGACCATATCACAAGATCACACACTTCCTTTCTATCCTTCCCTGCTTTTATATGACACTTTTATATATCTAACTTCCTCTTTAAACTAAATTGCGAAAACAATTCATTATGTGAAACAATTGAGCGGTTACAGTTAGGGTCATCTTTACAATTTGCACTTGTAGTGTATCTGTTTTAAATCTATCTTTGTCCGGCCCAGGCGCGTACCACTGCAGCCATCCTGGCATGTTCCAGTGCACCAATGCCACATCAGCCAGAGATTGCCTGCTACCCACACAAATCTGTGATGGAACACAGCACTGTCATGATGGGTCAGATGAAAACATTTGTGGTAGGTCTGGGATTATTTCTCTTTTTAAAAGCCTTTTAACCCATTTTTTTGGGTTCAATCTTTACTTGTTAATGTTGCCAGCTGCCTGCTGATCTCAACACAGCAACGACACAAAACATCAACTATTTGATCTGTGTGTGAGATCATGTCTTACATTTTATTAGCTCACAAATGTGATTACTCAAACTTCAGTCTTACACTAGGTACTATGAAACTCTGTAGACTAGGGAATCTTTCAAGTGTTACTCTAGTAACTATGAAACTCTATAGACTGGGGAATCTTTCAAGTGTTACTCTAGTAACTATGAAACTCTGTAGACTAGGGAATCTTTCAAGTCTTACACTTTTATTTACAGCTTCCAGAATTTTTTATCTTTAGACTTTGTTCTGTTTATGCTATTTCTGAAGCAAAACGCACTAAGAAAAGCTCTACAGAATTGTAAATCATTTAAAATCATTCCTTCAATCTCCAGCCAAGTATACATGCATGGAGCACTATGCTAAATGTCATGCAGACAACACATGCATTCCCAAATTCAAAGTATGTGATGGACATCCTGACTGCAGTGATAAGGAGGATGAGAATAACTGTGGTAGGAATTTTATATTCTGTCATATTTTAACTTTTTTTTTTTCTATTTTTTTTTTAAATTTTAATTTGAGGCAGCAGAATGGCCAGAATTGAAAAAATAAATTTTTTTTGTTTCAACTCCACCAATCTGTCAAAATTGATGTAGTTTACTTTTAAAAAGTATCTAAGAACAATTGATGTAATAAAATATTTCCATTTTAGCTGAACAGCAGTGTTTTCGTTTAGGGACTTTTGCCTTAGAACTTATCAAAATTAATAATTTAATGTTTCAAATTTGTAAACCTAATTCAGCTTCCTATTTCTAATGCTAATTAAATATTTTCCCAGAACAAGTAGACTGCAATCCTGAGCAGTTTAAATGTGCAAACAGTCGTTGTGTGCCTTACGTCTGGAAGTGTGATAATGATGACGACTGTGGAGATGGCAGCGATGAACCAGAAGACTGCAAAACTAGTCCTTGTCCAAAAGATTTCTCTAAATGTAATGTCACAGGAAAGTGCATTCCTGAGGTGGGTTTTAGTGTCACAGGAAAATGTATTCCTGATGTTGTTTTTAGTGTCACAGGAATGTGTAGTCCTGAGGTGGGTTTTAAGATGACAGGAACATATATTCCGAGGTGGGTTCTAATGACACAGGAAAGTACATTCTAGAAATGGATGTTAGTTGCATCCATTCAACAAATATCTCTCATCTTCAGACAGACGTCCAACTTGTAAAGCTGTCAAAATACATCTACACGTAAATCATTTATTTGTGAATTCAAGCTTAGTTAATGCTTTCATCTGAGGAAGTAAAACACACAAAAAAATTTTGTTTCATATTTCTCAACCTAGCACATGCACAGAATAAATTTGGAGTATCTTGTATGAGCCTTTTCTGATTAAAAATGACCATGGTTCAAAGCAATGGTATTAAACAAATAGTCCAAAGGAGTGGTATTAAACAAATAGTCCAAAGGAGTGGTATTAAACAAATAGTCCAAAGGAGTGGTATTAAACAAATAGTCCAAAGGAGTGGTATCAAACAAATAGTCCAAAGGAGTGGTTACTAAACAAGTCGGTTTAGGCACACAAAAATTAACATTGCATTATAATAATGAAAATAGCCTATATTCCATTTCTATTCTGCTGTCCTTATTTGTAATGCCTACTTGCTGTTCAAACTATTTAAGCTCCTGTCTATAACTCTACTTCCTACTTTTTGTCACAGAACTGGAAGTGTGATGGAGATTATGACTGTGGTGACCAAGACACATCAGATGAAGACTTTGATGAATGTCGTGAGTAGGCCTAGATCAAAAATGATGCCCCATTATAATTTTCTTTTCCATATTGAGAATTTAATTGCATTAAACACAGCTGGTGTTTTCTCAGTCATAGGCCATCCATATCCATAACTTACATACACAAAATTTTTCTTTTTAACTACCTCCTCCAGTTGTTGCATTCCATACATTTTTAGATATATATAGATATATATATATATATATATATATATATATATATA
>CAXITT010000248.1:846491-902158 GCA_964033795.1 Lymnaea stagnalis
TTCTTCCACTTATTATCCAGGCACGCAAATAAGAATACTGAATCCTGGTTAAACTTACAGTACTTTATTGAATCACAGTTTACACTGATAATCTTAATAATAATCCTTGCATGAATGTAATCATTTCACATATATATATATATAATATTCCATCACTCAGAAAGACACGTCCTCACACTGCTATAACTCAGCTCAACTGTACTATATCTCAACTCTAATTCAACTGCTCTCAGCTCTAACTCTACTCTCTTCTTTCAATCAACTCAACTGCTACTTTTATTACCAGCAAAGTGTGGAAAACGACCGCTTTGACAAAAACATAATTTTACTCTCCAAAAACGTGGAGCTCACATTTGCTTCTCAAAATACAATACACTGTCCTCGTGGAAAAACATGGTCAACACAATTCACTGTTCACTCATGCTACCTCTCTGTTTTCTTGTGAAAACATAGTCCGTTACAATATACAAATGAGCTATTAAGATTATATGAGTATCATAGTTTTGCATACATATATATTTCCCTCTAATCCTCCAACTAGCCACTCCCACTCAGTACACAATATATAATAAAGCAATTGAGCCCCTCTCACACTATTATTACATGGTCATCTTTTCCTATCAATAAACCAAAAAGCCACATGTCTCCATTTTTCTGCTAACAGACAGTCAAACGTGCGACCCCACTTTCTTCAAATGTCACAATGGCCACTGCATCCCTGGCCGCTGGAAGTGCGATTTCCATGATGACTGTCGTGATGGATCAGATGAACAGAACTGTAGTAGGTTATCACTTTATTAATAGCACAGTTTGCAGAAGGGCAATCCGACATAAATACTGTACTCATTACATTTCCATATGGAGGTATCTATGGAAAAGAAATATTCATAGTTGAAAGATATTAGTGAATGATCATCTGCTTTTATCGTTAGGCTAATATACCAGTCTATCACCCATTAGATCTTTATTAAAGATATTAGGGAATGTGATCGCCTGCTTTGTATTTAAGCTAATATACCAGCCTATCCCACATTAGATCTTCATGTCTAACCATTTACTATTCTGAAAATAATTTTAAAGCATTTTTGCTGGAGCAGCTTTAATTTTAAGCTGCTAAAAAAAATGTTAAATTAAGTTTGTGCTCAAAATCATTAAAAATATTTAAAGGTAATATACATTATTATTACGGACAAAATTATTTCCTTTTTTCAAAAACGACCATGTTATAATAAATGCCAACATAGAGCGCATCTGAAAAATAATTCAGCTTACCCAAAAAATTTTATGAGTCAACTACCCATTTAGTTTTACCACACGGATTCAATAGTAAGTTCTGTCTCCTCCCAGACAATAAGACCTGCTCATCGAATGAGTTCAGGTGTGGCCATGGGAAGTGCATCCCCAAACCACTGACTTGTAATGGAGTGTTTGACTGTTGGGACAATACTGATGAAATCAATTGTTGTAAGTAGCTTTTATACACCAGAGTTAGTAGGAATTTTGTGGCTGATTTATACCACTGTATACTAAGAATTACTGTAGCTAACATATTGATGGAACCAAGGTAGAAAATAAAGGATTTGATATTTTAATCTTTGTAAAAAAAATTTTAACTCCATTAATTTTTAAAGAATTTTAACCGCCCTCCTAAATGTATGCACTCATAGGAAGTTATAGAAAGCTAATTGACCTGACATCTATGTATTAATGCATCACATTAACATATATCTACTTGTATAGCAATGTTCTTATTATTGCTCATCTGACCAATTACGTGAATGTCTAGCCCTGAGCTGTGACAGCACCACAGAGTTCCAATGTAAAAATGTGCCCCACTGCATTGCCATCAAGTGGCTGTGTGATGGAGAAAGTGATTGTGCAGATAATAGTGATGAGAAGAATTGTGGTACGTAGTGCACTTTTGATAGATATTTTATATGCGTTAAGACTGGTGCCTTTCAAAGGAGATTGCAGCATTTCTACGTCTTTTTCCTTTGGCTAAATATAAATGTTTGGAGAATTTTATTTCAGACTCATGAAGAATACAATAATGTTTTATCCTGAAGTAAGATGCACATGTTATTAATACACCATAAAAAATTATGGATCAAAATTTTAAATTCGGCAAAAGAATTATCAGTTTCAAAATTTTATTGATAAGAATTCAGCTTTTTTTCATAAAATTTTTCTATACATGAAATAAATAGAGCTTAACATTGCCGTCAATGTTATTATTTCTTCATAATTATTATTTAAAAATAGTTTTTAAAAATGTTAATATTAATGAATAGGTTGCTCAACACTGTGGGGCCACAACATTTTCTTGTATGATTTTAAATACAATTTTTTCAAGGCACTTTGTAACTGCTTCATTGCACACTGTCAGGTAGTTTTAGACATTGCACACTGTCAGGTAGTTTTAGACATTGCACACTGTCAGGTAGTTTTAGACATTGCACACTGTCAGGTAGTTTTAGACATTGCACACTGTCAGGTAGTTTTAGACATTGCACACTGTCAGGTAGTTTTAGACATTGCACACTGTCAGGTAGTTTTAGACATTGCACACTGTCAGGTAGTTTTAGACATTGCACACTGTCAGGTAGTTTTAGACATTGCACACTGTCAGGTAGTTTTAGACATTGCACACTCTCAGGTAGTTTTAGACATTGCACACTGTCAGGTAGTTTTAGACATTGCACACTGTCAGGTACTTTTAGACATTGCACACTGTCAGGTAGTTTTAGACATTGCACACTGTCAGGTACTTTTAGACATTGCACACTGTCAGGTAGTTTTAGACATTGCACACTGTCAGGTAGTTTTAGACATTGCACACTGTCAGGTAGTTTTAGACATTGCACACTGTCAGGTAGTTTTAGACATTTCACACTCTCAGGTAGTTTTAGACATTTTAAAATTTGTGCTGCATCAGAAATTACACTAAAATGGTAGCTTTTCATGGCTGGCTCTCAGACATGTGTACACAAAAGATGACTGGCATGAGAGAATATCAGTGTCAGGACTTTTATTTAATCTTTTAGAGCGTAACTGCACAGAGAAGGAATTCAAATGTAAGAACACACAGTGCAAACCAAGGGACTGGCAGTGTGATGGGGACGACGACTGTGGAGATAACTCTGATGAAGATGAGCAACTCTGTGGTAAATATCAGACTGGCTTGTGATTTGCTAGTATTTCCTTTATTTATCTGTAAACCGATTCCCCTCAAACTATGTCTCAGTGTGCATGACATGAGAGATTACTATTATTAATATGTACTTATTATTTAAAGCAGTGGTTCTCAACCTTCCTAATGCCGCAACACTTTTATACAGTTCTTCATGTTGTGGTGACCCCCCCAACCATTATATTATATTTGTTGCTACTTCATAAATATGTGTTTTCCGATTGTCTTAGGTGACCACTCTATAAGGGTCATTCAACTCCCAAAGGGGTTACGACCCACAGTTTGAGAACTGCTTATTTAAAGACCTGTAATTTGAACTAATATGTTAATGTGATTAGATTATCTTAAACTTCAAATGTTGGCTTGTTCCAGCCCAACTTGCATGCCCACCTGGCAGATTCAGGTGTAAGAGACACAAGTGTATCTGGAACAATATGGTGTGCAACAATGTCAAGGACTGCCCTGACGGGGAGGATGAGGACATTACTCAGTGTATGTATCTGACCATTTATTTGTATTGTGTAAAAAGTTTGGAATAACTCAAACATAAGTCTTCATGTAAACAAGACTTTTTAAAAAAAAAAAGATAACAAATATCTTGTGTAAGAACTGTTTCCTAAAAGATATAAAATGACAGTTCAAATGCTGGTGATATTCTAGGTACAGAATTGATTCCTAAAACATATCAACTCTCAATTCACTTTATACTGATGTTATAAGTAGTAATTGATTCATTAAATGAATAAAAGTACAAACATTCAGATAGGAAATGTCAATATTGTTAATATCTTATGTCTATTCAGTGGTTTAAATTTATGGAATAAGTGGATATTTCACCGTTTTTTGCCCAAGTGGAAAAATGGTTTGAAAACATTTTATCATGACTAAATGTCTAACCTCTTTGTATTTTACCACAACAAGCTGTCACCGGTTTCTTCTTCTTCTATATATTAAAGGCCCACGATCAATTTATTGATCATTTTGGTTCCTATGCATGTAGAGTGGATTTCATGTGTTATTGTCTTAAATGTATTTTACAGCAGTATTGTGAACAGTGTTTTATGTTCTTGTCTCAAGGTGCCATAGCCAAGGAATGCACTCGACCCAGTTTTCTATGTGACTCTCTCACCAAGTGTGTACATCAAAATCAGATGTGTGATGATGTGACTGACTGTGTGGATGGCTCGGATGAAGATAAGGCTTTTTGTGGTATGTAATTCCAGCTGTCAGTTTTGGGAGTCAATGACCTATTAATTAAGTAAAAATCAAAGATCAAAATCATCAGAAATTAATTAATGAATTCATTGTATGATTATGGAGACTTGTGTTTATTAAAAACATCTGGATACAATAGAAGCATTATAAATAGTTTTCTTTTTTGTATTGAAATTCTAAACAAAAGAATTTAAAAATTATTCTTTATTGATGGTTTATTTTGTAAAGTCTAGAGTTGAAAAAAGGGACAAAATCCAATCTCAACACGTCTCATTTTCCTTTGAGGTAGATCATGCACTTAACTTTGTTTCTGATACTTAAACAATAATTTGATTTTGTCTTTTGATAGACTCATTGAAGAGTGTCAATTGTTCAGTGAGAAATGGTGGCTGTGAACACCACTGCAACACCACAAGCAATGGGGCCAAGTGTTCATGTAAGAAGAACTATATCCTGAATGAAGATTCAAAGTCCTGTTCATGTAAGTACTGTAGAAATGCATTTTAAAATATGGACCTCTTCCCGGTGGCTCATTAAATAACAGTTTAGTCACTTAATATTTTGGATGTAAAATATGATCAAATATTCTTGGTAAATCCATCTGATTCATTGTAGAACAGTTTTTCCAAACATCGGGCATACGCCCTAAAGGGAGGTAATTTCAAGATGATGTTAGACATATGAATTTTCTCTGAGATAGAAAATGTAATCATGTTTTAAAAAGGGAGGGGCCAATGTTAGACAGGACATTGATTTAGAAAGATTGTTTTTGTCAGTTATTGTCATTAAAATCAATTTGGCTCAATGTTAAGGTTTATCCCACAATGCTGAATATTGAGGCGACCAAATTGATATTCAGTCTTCCTGATGGGAGCAAGGGAAACTCCCTTTGAGCTTTTTCAATATGGGGGATTTGGAGGGGGGAGGGGGGGGGGTTAAACCTTTTTTATGTGCTCAATGGGGCAAAACAGGTTGAGGAAACACTACTTTAGGATTATAAATAGATCCTCTGTAACATTATCTTAAGTAAAGTCAGTATCCTAATTGTGGATATCAAATTCTTTTAATTTCTTCAATGAATCTACTCTATAGCTGATAACCCATTTCAAACCTTTCAACACATTATGTTCCCAGCTGTGTCATTAGATGTATCAGAATTGTTTTATTAATTGAATGAATCTCCTTTACAGTTGACAACCCATGCAACCATTACAACACGTGTTCCCAGCTGTGTCATTACAACAAAGACCAAGGACTGGTGGAGTGTTCATGTGCCAAGGGCTTCACTAGAGCTGAACATTCATCATGTTTTGCCACAGGTCAGCACACAAAATGGTTTTGCATTTTTAGCAGTCCTTCTGCTTAAGAAACAACTCTGTCAGTTGTCCTTGTTTAAGAAGAAACTTTATCTGATTTAAAAAAAAAAACTATTTCATCAAAATCCCATGCTGTAAAGATGATGTGTTTCTCCAGTCCCACTGAGTCATGTTGAATGAGCCTTGTCACCTATAACCTCTTTCAGGCACAGAACCTGTCTTCCTCTTAGCTGAGAAAGGAACCGTGGTCTTGAGGTACATGGTGGACTTTGATCAAACTGAAACCATTATTCCCAAGGTTTGCATCTTTTTTATTGGAAAATATCTTCAGTTAATGCACATAAAAAATGTACCGTTTGCTTGTGTTAAAAGATCCTATGACTTATAGTGGCAGTTTTGTCCCGCTCGACGGGTAGGGGGAGCAAAAACCTGAGATCATTCTCACACCAGGTTACCCCATGGTGTCTGAAGAAAGTTTAATCTGTGCCACTTGCCACGGATGAATCTTTAATATTATACTTTTCAAGAACATTATAGATGACTATTGAACTAGTTTGATCAAAATATAAATGTTATGATTTAGTTTTTCTAACCCCTCCATAACATTAGGCTCTATTTTAGAAAGCTCTGATAAAAAGCACAGGGACAAATCTTTCTTGGCAAACCGGCATGGTGGCCCAGACTTGGTTACTCTAGCAATTTAAGTGTGCAATGTAGATTTTTCAGATTTGTTTTATGATTGTATGTGCAAACATGTCAGAACTCCGAATTTAAGACACAGGGTTAAAAAAAAATATGCTCGTAGTTTTTAAAAAAAAATAAATAAAATAATAATACATTTTTGTTTGTAAGTTTTATTTTTGTGACATAATTAATTCGATTAGGGTAACTGAAGTGATTGCGAAAATTAGTTTTTAATTTCCTCGCATAAATTGTTGTGCACAGCAACAAAAAATGGGCGTTGTTATTGTATATATTACCGGCAATGTGTGAAATCCGGCATTTTATAGAATGCCTAGGTAATTTATAGAATGCCTGAAAATTGTAGGCAAAGTATGAAAGTTTATATTTCACACATTTCCTAGGCATTCTATATAATGCCTAAGAGCGACCCGGCAATGTATAGAATACCCCGCCATTCATGTTGGATTCGTTGCTTGGTGGTGGCGTTGTGATGCTTCGTACTCCCACCAAAGACGCTACCCCTATTGTTTCAAGACGGCTGCCGAGATGTTGGAAGATCAGATTGTAGCTTCAGATCAGGAATCACGGTATGTTTACATGCAACGGCTGTTCTACGATGAACTTTCTCAATGACGAGCAAATACTGCCAAAAAATACGTTTCTCTAACGGAAACTAGTTACCAAAAATTGGTGGATGATGTGAAAATGCCTCGGATGACAACTCAGAAGAACCCACGAGACTATTGGCTGCTGAAACGCTATGATGTAATGGCGGTAGAGAACAAAAGTAAGTTGATCTATCCTGTTAAAGAAGGCGACATTGGTATTCAGTTCTCTGTCACGGATTTAGAATTACGGTATTTGACGTACTTCACGAGGCTCATTTGACCGTGGGACATGGAGGAAGGGACAGAATGTTGAAAGAAATTTCACACAAGTATAAGAACATTACATATAATGATATTGAACTTTACCTCTCCCCCCCTTTGTGAGCCGTGCCAGAAGAAACAAAAAGGTGGCACAAAGGGTGTTGTGGTGAAGCCTATGATTTTTTTTTAATTCAACTCCCGTGGTCAGGTCGATCTAATCGATTTTCAATCCCAACCTGACAGGGAATATAAATTTATAATGGTGTACCAAGATTATCTCACAAAGTTTGTGGTTCTGAGGGCTTTAACATCCAAGAGGGCGGAAGAGGTAACCTACACATTAATGGAAATATTTACTTTGCTTGGAACTCCTTCAATTCTACAGTCCGATAATGGCCAGGAATTTACAAACAATGTGGTGAACAGCCTAAAGGAGTACTGGCCCAAGTTGAAGATCGTCCATGGTAAACCGTCCCACTCACAAAGCCAAGGCAGTGTCGAAAGAGCTAATCAAGACATCGAAAACATGCTGTGTGGTTGGATGCAAGATGAACAAACTGACCTCTGGGCTGAGGGATTACGATTAATCCAACTAATGGAGAACAGGACCTTTCATTCTGGGATCAAGAGAACGCCTTATGGAGAACAGGGCCTTTCATTCTGGGATCAAGAGAACGCCTTATGAAGAACAGGGCCTTTCATTCTGGGATCAAGAGAACGCCTTATGAAGAACAGGGCCTTTCATTCTGGGATCAAGAGAACGCCTTATGGAGAACAGGGCCTTTCATTCTGGGATCAAGAGAACGCCTTATGAAGCTCTGTTTGGCTGCAAAGCTAAAGTAGACCTTGCAACGTCTTCCATACCCCTGACGTTTTGCAAGACACACAGACTGAGGAAGAACTCGAAAAAATAATAGAGAGCGTAAAAACAACACAGCAGGAAGAAGCAAATCGTCAGATGCATGATACAGAGCCTGCTATACAGAATACTGAATAGAATGCAACCAGTAATTGAGGAAACCAAACTGATTGTGACGTAATGGTTACCAAAGAGCCTTCCACTTCTGGTGTTTGTTGTGTCTGCTTAAAAGAAAGCAGCGGTGCCCATACGTGCCGAAACTGTCACCGTAATGTTCATGTGATCTGTGGGCATGTTGCTAAAGACGATTGAGACAATGAAATAGAACGTTATTCTGTTGGTGATTGTGCAGCTTGTGTTTCAAGATAAAGAGAGGTGTAGGGGATAAAAAAGAATCTAAATCGAACCTTGAAATCCAGGCCAAAAAAATGAAAACAAACTCTGACAAAAAATTCCCTCCTGCACCTTTAGGAGCCACTGTGCGAGTTCCTATTCCTGACGTTGACATGGGACGGTGTGACTCGCGCAATCTGTTGGCAGTTGTTATGACAGAGACAGAAGACGGCTTTTACCAACTGGGAACTGCACAAGGAATCTTGAAACAACTGTATTCGAGATCACAGTTCACTATATGTCCAAAAGATTTATTGAGAGTTGAAGGCGTCCCGGCCCATGAAATACCTCTCCGATCTGCTGCTATCTCTCAGTCAACAGGAAGCGGTCAAAGATACGTGAGGTATATGTGCAAGACCAGGTGCCAAAACATGAAGTGTCTTTGTTTGAAAAAGAAAATTAAGTGCAATTCAAAATGCCACTCCAGCCATACTTGCTGCAACAAGTAGCTCGATGCCACCTTTGCTTTCCAGTTTTATTGTTATCTTTCGTATTCAAATGTGTTTTTCCAATTAAAAAAAAATTCTTTACGCTCTTTTGAAACTTTGCCTGAAGTATATTTGTCATTATATATAATACCTAGGCAATTTATACAATGCCTAGGCAAAGTATGTAACTTAATCACGAAAATAAAATATTTCATACTTTGCCTAAAACCGCCAGGCATTCTATACAATGCCTAGGCATTCTATACAATGCCTGCATTTCACACATTGCCGGTAACATATACATTATACTTTATATTATTTATTTACTATTATTATTATACATTGTTGTCAAATTTTGAGATGGTGTAGTAATATTCTGAGAAGATGTTGTACCATTTCGGGAGTTCCAGGTTAACAAGGTCGCTGTCACCAAGCTGCTGATAGTTAAATAGCAATAATTTGTGCATACGTGTGATATAAAATTTTACTGGTCATTTGAAAACTGGTCAGAAAAAAAAACATACAAAATTTTATATTGACCCCTTTAAAAACTGCATGGGAATGTTGTAGTTCTGGTGCTTAAATATTTAAATATTAAATTTTAAGAAATATTCTAGCTTTCATGAATAGTAAAAACAGCTTTATGAAGTCTTTGTAAGAAAATTAACCTCACAGCATATAATTTTTACTGAAATAAGTCAGTCTCTTCTTGATTAGTACGAGTATTGGTGTGACATTATTTCTAATGAATTTCTGTCTGTGTATGCTGTTTCAGATGGACAACAAAAACAAGCACATAGTGTCTATTGACATGGACATATCCCAGAACATTGTGTTCTTCATCAACCAGACAGGGACAGAATACTTCCTGATGAAATCAGAGCTACCAAAGAACCTCAACAAAACTAGAAGGAAGAGGCAGATCAGTAATAAACCACCCGTAAGTCCTGATCACAGGAAACAATCATCTCATCAGATTTGTAGTAAATATTCTTGTATTTAAAATCATAAGAGAAACTCGGGCATTCAGGCTATAACTATAAGAAATATGCAGGGTGTAGAGGCAAACCTGAAGAATGACAATACCCAAATACAGTGGATGTTTCCAGCAAGGGAACTTTGAAATAAAAAAGGCAAACTTAGCTGGTAGAGAGAGAGATGTGTGTGTGTGTGCAGTTGTCAGGAAATGGTAGACGTATTTAACTAAGACAGTGGCCCATGAATGCAAAGAATTTGCATAGTAGATTAACAGGAAACGTAAAAGATCAGAAATTAATTAATAAAATAAAATAAGAGAGAAATAGAAGATTGCTATAAATCAGTGAGGTCTTCATAGTTAAGGTTAGTAAGGATGTCGCATTTGAGGCAAAATCATGGAAAGAACACAGAACACCTGTGCTGTACTTACTGATTTTTGGAAATCTAGGCCAACTCATAAAGAGAGAAAATAATCAGAATGGTTTTTTTACTTTTGTGTGGTTCAGAAAGGTGGCGGTCAGTTAAGAAAAATTGTGGTCTGTAAGAAAGATTGGAAAAGACTGCAAACATTCATAAATAGTTAACTGCATATAAGCCTGAAAATCAGGTCATTCCACAAAATCACAAATACAGCAAAGATAAGAAAGGAAAGGAACGTTGCAATAATTATTCATATAATGTTGTTTTTTGTTGTTTTTTTTATAAAAGATGGGTGGGGGAGAGTCGGCAAGTAAAAGAGAACTTGACATTCATACAACCAGCTGGTATTATTAAAAATCTAGAGCTTAAAAAGTTTGACATTCATTCATTTGTGCGAATCAAAATATCTATTTTATTCAATGTAAAAGAAATTGTCTTACTTATTTCTTTACTGGATTTTTCTCAAATAATAATTCTCTATGCCTGTGGACCTATAATAGCGTTTAATAAGTGCACAAAATAAAAATCACAGAAGTTAGCATCAATTGTTGCGTAGTTATAAAGTGCGTAAGTTGAATGCATGTTTTGTGAAATAACTTTAGTAGATGGGCAGTTCACGTGGGTTATTTCTAGTAAATAATAATATTTATAGGATTACATTATTTGAACAGATTGGAATCATTTGATTTGATTTGATTTATTTTGTTATGTAGTTTTTTATTTCTTAAAATTAGGACACAGTTAGGAAATGTGGATTTTTTTGCCATACAGCTTATTCCTTGGGTCTATTGCATGTCTGTTTATGAACTCTCTCAAATGGTACTGTATTATAGTTGTGGACCATTGGTTTCCTTAGAAAACGCAGTAACAAATTTTTCCCCCACCACCAGGAAATTCTTCATCTCCAAGATCGGCAACTGTTTGAGATGGGCGGCCTTGCTGTGGACTGGGTGACCAAGCACGTCTACCTGACAGATGTCACCAACCGACAGATTCATGTGTTCAACTATAATGCAGAGAGAGGCAAGGTGGTGGCCAGGCAGCACATGTCACAGCCTTATGCCATTGCTGTGGATCCCATCAAAGGGTTAGTCATCTTTTCACAATGAACTTAATACATTTTCTAATTTTTCCTGTCCCGTGATAAGATTAACAAAGGGAGCAAAAAAATATTGCCATCCCTAAATGAACTATCATGTTCTTAGGTGGGTTATTCAACTATGACTTACAGCTGTTTGTCTTAAGTGGGTTATTCAACTATGACTTACAGCTGTTTGTCTTAAGTGGGTTATTCAACTATGACTTACAGCTGTTTGTCTTAAGTGGGTTATTCAACTATGACTTACAGCTGTTTCAATCTGACTTAGAGCAAGCAGTGTCAATCTGATGTAAGGATAAGATAAGATTCTTTTATTGATCCAAATAAATGGAAATGTTTTTTTATTACATTGTATGTATTCAATTTCGCTAAATAAATAAATGTATATTTTAACCAAGGCAACATTTTACAATTATAACTATTTAAACTCAAGATATCTAGAGTATTTCTCTAACTTATTAATCAGCCATATTAGAAATCATTTAGATTTGGGAATATCTGGGGGAACATGCTGATAAATTCCCCGGTCCCTCCACATTTCAACGGAGATAAACATAAAGATGCATCAGATGCTTGCATCATGGCACTAATTTCCTGTACCATCACACCAGAGAGAGTTAAAATGCAAAACAAATTTATTCAGCTTTTCTGCACAATATCACCATATGGAATTAATCAAATACTCTCTGACTAATGATTCTCAATTTCCCCCATTTATTTTTCCTTATATTTTATGTATCTATGTATCTCTAAAATATTTTGGTCTGTTAACATTCTAGACCTTACTTTTTCACAGTAACAATATATATATATTCTTTCACCTATTATAAACTTAGTCTTGAAAAAAAAACTACTTCAGGCAACAACAATGGCAATCACTTAGGTTTTTAACTGTGCTCTGTTTTTTGTCATATCTTCATTTGTCCTGTTTGCTGAGGAAGACTCTTACCCGAAACTTTCACATCTTATTGTCCTCTCTTTTGATTCAAGTTTCCACATACCTTGTTCTACTATTAAATTCCTACTGACAAGAATTTTTATATTTTTCGGTCCTAATTTTAAGAGAAAGACTTTGCCCTGATCAAGGTATCTGTAATCAAGAGCATTTTTCTTCAAATAGTTCTTCAAGTGAAGGATGTTTAGTTTGTGTGATATTCCTAGCTTTTTTATCAGGCTACTTAACCGGTGTTTGATGTCAGAAGCTAGACATTAGAGAGAATTAGGAAAAACTTACTGTTTGAATACATGTTTTAAAAAAAAGGAATTTGGCAAATTGTATGATATTTAATTTACTTTCTATCTATAGATATATATTTTGGACTGATCGTGGAGTCCAGGCCAAGATAGAAAGAGCAAACCTTGATGGTAGTGAGAGAACAACCATCGTGTCTAGTGAAATCTCCTGGCCTAATGGTATTACTCTTGACACCATTGGAGGCTGGGTTTACTGGACTGATACCAAGAAGCACACAGTTGAAGTGGCTAAATATGACGGCAGTAGGCGGCAGAAAGTATTTGTCACATGTAAGTCCTCATTAGATTGTCATTTTTTGAATAATTGTCATGTGTAGGTTACTTGTAAGTTGTCACATGTTGTGTTTTTGGTACATAATTGTCATATGTTGTTTGTTGGTTACAAACCTAGTTCATTTTTTAAAATTAGATCATATAAAATTTTGACATTTGTTTACTTCTTGATGAACTCACTTTGATAACATAATAGCCGGTGGTAATATTATGAAACACCATTAGCCTGCAGATTCCATATGTCCCATGACTACACAGTAATGTTCTCATTTACAGCTGATGATCCCCCATTTGCTGTTGATTTCTTTGAAGACTACCTCTACATCGTCACCTACAAAACCAGCCAAGTGATCAAAGTGCACAAGTTCAAGCAGTTCAATTCTACTCTATTCACCACACTCAGCCATGCTTCGGACCTTCGTATCATCCAGGACAATAAACAACAGAAAGGTCAACAGAATACATTCCTAATTAATTTTTTTTAAAGTATTTGTGTTACCAGTTGGTTTTGTATAATTATTTAATAACAATGATAATAAAGCAGGTGAAACAGCTGGACATTTCTTTTTCACAGTCAGCTCCAACTGTACAGGGAATCCTTGTGAAAAAACTGAAATTTGCTTCAACAAAGCCCAAGATGTCAAAGGTTTCATCTGTTTGTGTCCCGATGGAGCCCAGAAGAATGGAAACAGTTGTGACTATGAGAAGCCCCCTGGCTGTGAGAACTATTGTAAAAATGGCAGATGTGAACTGACCAAAGTCACTGGAAAGCCCAAGTGCATGTAAGTTATTTTATATAGCTGAAAGCTTTGTTTAACAAAATGAAACATGTCTTAGTAACTGTTGTAAAACCATCTTTTCCTGGATTGTGTGCTAAAACCCTCTATTTCTCATGTCAACCAGTCAATTTATCTAAATGACTTCTGAGATTTTGGAAAGAGAATTTTCACAAAGTCAATTTCTTTTTCTGTCGTGCCCCAACCTATGTTGGAATAATGTCAATTTTCTTTGGTGTTCTTTAGATGTGAGCAGTCATACTTTGGTGAACAATGTGAGACCCACTCATGTCAAGGGTACTGTCTCAATGGCAACTGTACCCCATCACAAACTCCTAATACCCCACCCATATGTAGGTAAGTGGTGTCTGCCATTAGGCTTTGGTTTTTGTAATTATTTGTACTCTAATTTCCTTTCCAAGGAAGTAATACAATAAATGAGATAAGTGCCTGACAATGTTTCATTGAATGTATAAAAATTATTATTTTTTAAATTATTTTTTATTTGTGTCTGGAGATTTTGTTTTATTTATGTTTTAATAAAAAACAAGTTTTGCAACTTTGAAATTGAATGCAATTAATTGCAATGCTGGCCCTGCCTTTTCTACCTATTCCAGATGTTTGCCAGGATTTTCAGGAGAGAGATGTGAAAAATATGCATGCACGAGTTATTGCCAAAATGGAGGTGTTTGTCGTATAATTCAAGGACAGCCCCACTGCTTGTAAGTCTACCATAAATAAGTTAGAAATTTTTCTCCTCATTGCTCCTAAGGGCCTCTACTCTTGAGTTATACATTTTTTAATGAAGAAATAGATAATGCCAGAAGGTACATCATAGTATGATTCACTTACAATAAAAGTGCATTTTCTTGACAACCTCCTGTGAACACATTCATTACAGAGCCCCTAAAATAAAGAACTTCCAGTTCATTTGGCTACATTATCAATGTCTGCTGGCTTTGTAGCATAAAAACAAGTTCACCCTGACCTTTCATGGATATTTTCAGCTAGATAAAATTAGAGACCGGAGCGGTTTTCGCAGTATTTTCTTCTTTATTTTGAGGGCAATAAAACAATATAGGTTAAGCTTTAATTATGGTTACACAGAATGCAAATTCAAATGTTTCGTCCAATGCCTTCTTCAGTACAACATTCATATAAATAAGTATAAATTAAATTAACAAATTAGTGCGTCAAACTTCGAAGTAACTTGAGATTTATTTTGTAAAAATTTAGTTTTTAAAACAAAATAGCATTGATATCCACTATTCCGAATTCCCGTTACCATATTACAGTCTGATAACTATCATAAGCTGTAAATGGATGAAAGGAAGAAAGGTTTTTAAAATTGTACAGCTGTTTTGTGCGTTATAAAAATAGATTTGAAAGGTCCTCTCATTTCCTATCAAACTATGTCCAAATCTGATGAGAGTTGCTGCTGCTGCACGGAACAGTGGAGAATGCATTCTCTAGTTTGCTCTGTTACTGTACTCACCCCCAGCCTGCACGGAACAGTGGAGAATGCATTCTCTTGTTTGCTCTGTTACTGTACTCACCCCCAGCCTGCACGGAACAGTGGAGAATGCATTCTCTAGTTTGCTCTGTTACTGTACTCACCCCCAGCCTGCACGGAACAGTGGAGAAGGCATTCTCTAGTTTGCTCTGTTACTGTACTCACCCCCAGCCTTAAGAAATAATTATGTCACAAAATTACGTCACACAACACCAAAGCAAACAAACGCGAGGAGGGACAATCTGTAAAGGATTGACGCACAAAGAAGGGTCAAATTTTCTATCCCCCCTCCCCCACCAGAGTAACTATTGTTTTGCAGTTACTGTATGGTGCCACTTTTACCTTGTGATGACACTATTTCTTCCCTCCCCCAGCTGTCCCCTCTTGTATGATGGGGTGAGATGTGAGAACCAAAAGCCTGAAATGGACTGGTGCTCACACATCTGTAAGAATGGAGGCCAGTGCATCAAAGAAAGGTTTGGCTACATCAGATGTAATTGTACTTCTGGCTTCACAGGTGAGTTTGTGTGTCAGTTTTCTGCAAGTTTTCAAAAAGTTTTTTAGTTTTAAATTCCATTTTAGCCTTTGTTTAGGAAAAGTTTATGTTTGAAAGGAGTTGACACAGTTTGAGAATTGAACTCAGTATTACTAGTCAATCCATGAAATAAATTAATTTAACTCTGGGTACTTCTGTGTATGATAGGCGGGTGAGTATGATAGGTGTTTCTGGGGGGTATATGACATCTGTGTGTATGAAAGGTGTGTATGCTAGGCGGGTGAGCATGATAGGCGGGTGTGTATGATAGGTGTTTCTGGGGGGTATGAGCTGTGTGTGTATGATAGGCGGGTGGGTATGATAGGCGGGTGAGTATGATAGGTGTTTCTGGGGGGTATGAGCTGTGTGTGTATGACAGGTGTGTATGATAGGTGTGTATGATAGGCGGGTGGGTATGATAGGTGTTTCTGGGGGTATATGACATCTGTGTGTGTATGACAGGTGCGTATGATAGGTGGGTGAGTATGATAGGTGTTTCTGGGGGTATATGACATCTGTGTGTGTATGACAGGTGCGTATGATAGGCGGGTGAGCATGATAGGTGTTTCTGAGGGTATGAGCTGTGTGTGTATGACAGGTGCATATGATAGGTGGGTGTGTATGATAGGCTTGTGTGTGTCTATAATTGGTATGTGTGTGAGTGGTGTTGGGGAGGGACACTAATAATTATTGAGTGTTCTTACTCCAGTGAAAACATTGATGGAATCAAAAGAAGTTGCTTGACATGATACAGAATTAAATTACTATCTTGGCAGTGTTTTGTTACTGAGACTCTAGAATCAATTTTAATCAAAGTACACAGTGGCAGCACTGTCTATATCACAAAGAAGAGAAATTGGGTTTGAATTAGTGTGAGTGTAACAGACTGGTCAGCTCAGCATGGCAGCTGATTCTTGCCGAAGGAGATGAATCTGGGTTTGACTTTGTTTGAGTGGAGTAGACTGGTCAGCTAGGCAAAATAGCTGATTCTTTTGGAGGAGATGAATCTTAAAGTAAACAAATTTTAATGACCAAAGTTGAACTATTAAATTAGACACAAACATTTGAGGAATTGAAGTCTAACTTCAGCATAGTATGTAATTCTAATTTTTGATTCCTTTATTAACGAGAGCTTGCCATTCTCCCAACAGGCCAGAGATGTGAGCAATGTGTTGGCTTGACCTGTGCAAACGGTGGGACTTGTTTTAGGGATGCCACCACCAAGCAGGCCAAGTGTGAGTGTCTAGAGGGTTTTGACAGTAGGACCAACTGTGCTAACATTTTAAATTGTTCCATGATGTGCACTTCAGGTGTCAAATTATTGCCAGGTAAGATGTTATGTACCATTATAGTTTTGAAGATTTAATCTGTTGTAAGATTTGGCTCATAGAATAAACAATATGTAACAAAGGACTGAGATAAACAGTATGCAAAGAAAACGATACCAAATCCAGTGATACTGAAAATATTCAACTTTATTATACTATTATATTTCTATACAAATTCAAATTTGAATGCACAAATAAAAAAGCTTTATCAACTTAAAGTATAGCTCAGCCAGGATCGGGTACACTCATCAAACATACAAATATTAATGTATCACACACAATTATATAATGTCTAGTTTATGGTGGGAAGTATAGCAAATAACTCTTCTCTGCTCTGTCTCTCTTTTAAGAAACCTGGTGGCCATTTATAAAAGGATTAAATCAGAACAATCTAGTGCAGAAATTCTAGAAATTGCTTCACTTGATGGCATTCTTTACAACAAATAGAACACATTCCAATGTAAACAACCTTTCCCAACCAAAGGATTAGTGGGTAAAGGATGATACAACACATTTACATCAAAATCAAGGCCCTTCTGGGGAGAGAAGTTGTGGCCAAAAAGGGCTCTAGATATCTGCTATGCTGGGCTATACTATAACAATTAATATGAACCAAAAATATTGTAATCAGAAGAAGATCAAGCTTAAGGCTTACTACTATTTTCATTATCTGTGATTGTTGTGTAATCAGAAGAAGATCAAGCTTAAGGCTTACTACTATTTTCATTATCTGTGATTGTTGTGTAATCAGAAGAAGATCAAGCTTAAGGCTTACTACTATTTTCATTCCATGTGATTTTTGTGTAATCAGAAGAAGATCAAGCTTAAGGCTTACTACTATTTTCATTACATGTGATTGTTGTGGTAATTTCTTGCCGTAGCGAGTATTGCTCAATCTGCATTCTTGGTTGTCACTTTTTATTAAACTTCATTTTCCCTATAATTGTTTGACTCAATGTGGCCCTGAAATATGTTCACCCACACCTGGCCTATTAAGCATCTAGGGAGCATTTACTTAAAGAATTTGATTTGTTTTTATCTTCAAACATATGTTGCATTCTTATTCATTCATCATTCACTCAAGTCAGAGGTTCTCAAACTGTGAGCAGCGTCTTCCTCATAAGGGTACCGCAAAGTGGAAAACAAAAATTCATTTGAAAAAAGTGCTTTTTTTAGAATTTGACATTGGGTGCTAAGAAATACTTGGATGCAGCAAGGGGGCTGTGACTTGAAAAAGAAAAGACAACTGACTAAAGTTACTGATTTCATAACTTTAAAAATTTTCAAATCAGCTTGAAACTATTCAATATCTGTATATTTAATGGTATCTCCACTTGTGTCCACTGTTAGATCCCAGTTAAAAGTTATGCTACAACACAATGCATAATTTATTAGGGATGCTAACCCACTCCATAGATTCATTTCAGTGCTCACTATTTCTACAGTGCTAAATGTGCACAATTTCTACAATGTGCACAATTGCTTAAATGTGCACACTCAGCCTCAGTGGAAAACAAATGATACAAAAGAAAAGCCTTCACAGGAACATGACATGACAGACTCACCAGGCCGATTGATAATCGACGAAGGCAATACAGACGGGTTGACCCCTGGAAACATACAAAACGTATTAAACGAGGGAGAGAACCCTACAACAATGGCAGATCTCGTCGCCGAAGTAGAGAGCCTTACAACCGAGGCAGAAATCATGACCGAGGGAGAGAAAACAACAACCACAGCAGCTGTGGAAGGAGAGAAAAATGAAGGAAATGAATGGAAAACAATCGAGCATAGGAAAAAGAAAATAGTAAAGAAAAGCGACAATTCCGAGCAGGGGCGCACATATGCAGATGCATTGACAAGGGGAACAACATCCCCGTCAGTGCCAAAATCTCCAACACAAACGAGACACCCGGCCCGAGGCTTCGCAACCTCTCCTAATACAACGTCTCCTACAAGACAGGGAACCAAAAAGTGACCTTGTGACGGGCAAAACACTGGGGAGAAGAAGAAAGTCTTCAAATGTAACCTTTTCCCCGGGGACGTTCCAGATTTCACTGAAGACGACACGTCTTCTGAAGATGAATCAAATTATATTTCGGACTTTCAAATTTAAAAAAAATAGAAAATTTTGTTTAAAATTTTTTTTTTAAACAGAAATTTGCAAAGTAACTTTCATTGACATCAATACATCACTAACAATGATGGGGACAACACAACTAATACTTTTCTCATTAAACATAAGAAGTTGCAGAAACAAAGAACAACACATAATTAATATTGTCAAAAAACACATATGCGATTTTATTTTTTTACAAGAGACAAATATAACCACAGACGATGACGCACAAAGATATACAACATCTTTAGGCATGAAAAACAGTCATTTCAGTTTAGGCAGACACTGTAAAGGGGTAGGAATAGTACAGACATCAGATAGATGGGAGATAACTCACAAAGACAGGGATAACGAAGGGAGAACGGTCATACTCAACATTACAGACAATAGAGACACTTACACACTAGTCAATATATAGGACGCCCCTTCACAGCACACAGAAAAAAAACACAATTTTACAACACACTAGTACAAACACTAAGATACTCACACAAAAGGGGAAAGATCATTTTGGGAGGGATTTCAACTATATAACAAGCAGTTTAGATACAACAAACCCAAAAAGTAAAGATACAATTTTAGAAGAAACAACACGTACAGAAATAATACAATACATAACAGAGACATATAACATGTTTGACGCATACAGAACACTACACAGGGAAGGGAAAGAAACAACATTTACATGCAATACTTTCAACACCAAGGCAAGCTAGGTTCCATATACCAATAGTAGATACAATAAATGAAGCAAAACACATTCCAGAAACACTATACTTTACAGATCACAAAGGAGTGAAAATTACAATAAATACAAGATCAAACATCATTAAAAAATCCCCACATTGGAAATTGAACAATTCATTTTTAGAAAACAATCAGTACAGATCTCATTAATAACGTTATAAAACAATATAGCACACTACCAAAAAAAACAACATAAGACAACACTGGGAACTTTTAAAATCCACCATCAAACATATCACACAAAATTTTGCATCAAGCTTACACAGACAACTCAGAGAAAGAGAAAAAGACTTAGAAATACTCATACCAACAGAGAAAGCAAAAAACCCTTTCAGCCCCAAAATACAAGAATTAGAAGAAGAACTAGAAAAAAATTAAACAAAATAAATACAATGGGGCACATGTTTGGAGTAGAACTTTCACTAACAACCACGAGGCACCTGCAAAGATCTTTCTAACAATAGAACAAAACATACAAAAAAGTAAACAGATGGGAAAGATCATTGACACAAAAGGGGAAACACACACAGAAACTCCAAAGATCGTAAACACATTTGAAAAATACTACACACAACTTTTTGGAACAGAGAAAACTGAGTCAGATATACAAGATAAGTACACAAAATGTACACAAAAGCTCAATACAATTCAAACACAAGAAATGGACACAACTATTACATGAGCAGACATGAAAACATCCCTGCTGTCCAGCATGAACAAAAACAAAACACCTGGGCCAGATGGCCTTACAACGGAATTCTACCTTTTCTTTTTCACAGCACTTGGAACAATTTTACATGCCACACTAGAAGAAGCTTACAGCAACCATGAGTTACCACATTCAATGAATACTTCATACGTTGC
Source organism: Lymnaea stagnalis (assembly GCA_964033795.1). Taxonomy (NCBI): domain Eukaryota; kingdom Metazoa; phylum Mollusca; class Gastropoda; family Lymnaeidae; genus Lymnaea; species Lymnaea stagnalis. Next base: position 867,352 of record CAXITT010000248.1, read on the forward strand.
CTTTACCAAAAAAAGATACAGACTGAACACAACTTAAAAATTACAGACCCATAACTTTACTTAACACAGACTATAAAATTCTCACAAAAACTCTAGCAAATAAATTAAAACCACATTTGAATACTCTAATACATATAAACCAACAATGCGGCATCAAAGGTAGGGACATACATAGCCACAATCATTTCATTAGAGACCTTATTCAATATTCAAATGGCAAAAACATCCAAACTTGCATATTATCACTAGATCAAGAAAAAGCCGTTGATAGGGTAGACCATACATACCTACATAAAATATTACAACACAACAAACTAGGGGATTGTTTTTGTAATTGGGTAAAAATTTTATACAAGTCCCCCATTAGTAATCTTATAATTAACAACACACTTTCTAAAGACATTAAAATTGACAGATCAGTTAGACAAGGGTGTGACCTTTCCCCTTACCTTTATATCCTATCTTTTGAACCCTTGTTAGAGAGAATTAGAAGAGAGGAGAGTATTAAAGGAGTAAGGATCCCTGGAGGTAATGAAACGAAAGTCATTGCATATGCAGATGACACAAGTTTTTTTCCTATTGATGATAAGTCTATTTCAAAAATAATATCAATATTTCAAGAATTTGGAAGAGGTAGTGGGTCTAAAATAAACATAACTAAATCTGAAATTATGGAGATAGGTAGGTGGAAAGATAGACTAGATTTCCCTTTAGAAATCATAAGGAAATATAGTCTTAGGATATATGGCATTTATTTTTCAAACAAACAGACTCAAACTAACACAGAAACATGGAAAAACATTGAACAATCAATAAAAACCATAATTGACAGATATGAATACTCAGCACACACAATTTTTGGCCGGAGCACAATCATAAACACATATGTAATTCCTAAAACAATATACACAGGGAACATATGGGGACTTCCACCAGCCATTTAAAGGCAAATCAACTTACACATCAGGAATTACATATTTCAAGGAACAATACAAAACATTAAAAATACACCATTAATCAAATCTAAACTAGAAGGGGGGGGGGGATCAATTTACAAGACATACCAACAAAACTAAAAGCACTTAGAATCAAATTTATAGGACAAGCCATTAGAAAGAAGGAGGAAAATTTATTTACACATTATTACATTGGGATAAGACTAGGACAGTTAATTAAAATTGATAACAACACACCCCATTACATGGGAAGAAAACAATCGGATTTTCATATGGCATGCATTCAAGCATTAAAAGGCAATGAAACACTTAATTTACACACATTTAATAAAGAAACAAGCAACACCACTCTACAATAGGATCAAATGGACACATGTTTATGGAACAATAAACACTAAGAATACATTTAAAAATACACACATTAAAGAAATCGAAAATAAAGACAAAGAAATAACATATAGGTTCATATACAACATGACACCAGTATCATCAAGACCATACAAGGACAGAGTTAGGCACATGGAATGTCCACTCTGCAGGACAGGGGCTGATGAGACAGAACAACATTTATATCAGACATGCAACACAATATTGCAGACTAAATCTACACTTAAACAAACCATACAAGCAGGTACAGTTCAACATGTAGATATAGACAGAGCTATAACACTAAACACAATACCAGCATCAATAAACAAGAAACAACACACAATAAGTCTGATATTACTTTCACAATACAGAAAACATGTATGGCACCACAGACTTAAGGCTTTTTTCCACAAACATAATTACACAGACATTACATTAGAAACACTTTTTAGATTTAAAATACAAAACATAATTCAAAACATATGTTAAGAAATATGACAAAATAATACATTCATAGTTTATCATTCCAACTCATTTAGACATCATGTTAAAAAATTAGTAATTTACACAAATGTTCAATTTAGTACACTCTATTATAATGTTAACATTTTGTTTAGTTCAAACTTAAGAAAATTTGCCTGTCATTATTTTAGTTTTACTCTGTATATGTATATATATATTGAATTATTTTGAATTTAAAAAAACAACAAAAAAAAACACAAAAAAAACAAATTAATGATACAAGATTGTCAATTTTTTTCAATATTCTTTTGTTGCATAATTTTCACGCTATAGAGCAGTGTGACTGCAACTGTAAACCTACATACTTTGCTGCAAACTGCAGGCAGTGTCCAATAGCTTGCCCCAAGAACCAAGTTTGTTTTACAGGTATGTTAGTAAGTTTGCAGTATTAAAGATAATGGCTATCATAGAACACAACTACCACACAAAATCCCTTTCATCTCTAGATGGAAAGAAATTATTTAGAAATGTCTGAGTCATCATGATCAACTTAGTCATTGGCAATTGTGCAACAAACAGGTGGTCAAACTGTCAAAGATTGTGCTCTATTAACAAACTTAAATTACTAATGGGCTGGTTTCAATATCACCTGACCACAGGTAGTGGCAAACCCAATTGTGAATGTGATCTCATTCATGACGGGCCCAACTGTGAGCGATGCAAGTGTGAGACAACCGGTCTTTGCAGTGTTGACACAGATGGAAAACCTGTTTGCAAGTGAGTGAACCATCATTTATAATCTTATGTACTCTTTCCTTCACACAATATGGTAAATGATGTAGACTGTGAATTCAGATATCTCCTTCACTTGGTTTATCATGTAGAAAGTATAACCTGATATTTCTTTCATTGTGTCATCAATCAGATGCTTATGCTTTGAACTTCAAGAGAACTCCCATTAACTAGATATCAATTTCATGTGCCACTAAATATAGGAAACACTTTATCACTCCATTTTAGATAACTTAGAATTTAACATTTAATTACATAATTAGACAAAGTAACAAAAAGTTTTTTGTTTTTTTTAAAAGTTGTTTTGTACTCAAGTGTGTTGTTTTAAAAGTTGTTTTGTACTCAAGTGTGTTGTTTTAAAAGTTGTTTTGTACTCAAGTGTGTTTTTTTAAAAGTTGTTTTGTACTCAAGTGTGTTTTTTTCTTGCAATCTTAAAAAATCCCCACCTATCAAAGTTATGATAACCGTAAGCTAGGAATATGCTGTAACATCTGCTGCTGACATGAGCTCTCAAAATCTATCACATTTGGTAGCTTGTATAGCACATAACGAAGACACACACAATGAACAAAGTCTTTAGTTTTTTCTCAATCTTCTCAAGTTGGGCTGCACACATTTCAGGGGATGCAATGATAAGTGATTGAAAGAACAGGGGAGCCATTGGTTCAAAAAATTATGATATTAATAAATCAATGTTGCTTTATTTTTTCTTTTTAATTAAAAATCTTTTTCTTTTACATTAATTCTTTAACGTTTTATTTACCAGTTATGTAATAAGTCTGAAGTTTATTTTCAAAGTTCCACAGTTCTCTTTGTAATTCAAGGGAAAAAAGTGCAATCCATTTTTTAATTTTTTACCAATTTTAAAATGCTTTTTTACTTTTTTCAGTAAACAATTTGTTTTTAAAAAAAAGGGGGGGAGGGGGGGGGGCTGAATATAGAAAAAGTTGGTTAACCCCACATACAGCACATGTGCCTAGGCACAAATGAAAATTATTATATACCAATAGATTATTTGTTAAAGTGAGACTGAATGTTGTTCTAGCATTCCTAGAATAGAATATTGGCATGAAAGCATTTCTGAAGTTCTTTCGCTCAGAAAACTATTGATGTCATATTTCAGACATCTCACAATCTCTGATTTCTGTCTTGTCACCAGTTAATTTTACAGTTGATGACAAAAGAATGAATTCTGAAAACAAACTGAACAAAATCTACTTTGTTAACTCATTTTTTTTTCCTTAAGTGCTAAGAACAAAAGCTTAAACAAATCTCTATCTGTATGCCTGTAAATGACCTTCCAACTAACGTAGCCGTCCCGTTGCATGTTTGTACTTATCAGCTGTAGCATGGAGACATTTGGCCCTTTATGTCAGTACGGGTGTGTTGGATCATGTGGGAAGAACGGTCGCTGCTCGGAGTGTTATCTCAAAACCAGCAGCCACCACCCGCAGTGCATGCCAGGGAAATGCATGTAAGTTTTCTGTTGCCTGATTGCTGCCCGACCCATTGCCTTGATGTGCTCTTCAATTCTGTTGCCCGATTGCTACCCCACCCATTGCCTTGATGTGCTCTTCAATTCTGTTGCCCGATTGCTATCCCACCCATTGCCTTGATGTGCTCTTCAATTCTGTTGCCCGATTGCTACCCCACCCATTGCCTTGATGTGCTCTTCAATCCTGTTGCCTGATTGCTACCCCACCCATTGTCTTGATGTGCTCTTCAATCCTGTTGCCCGATTGCTACCCCACCCATTGCCTTGATGTGCTCTTCAATCCTGTTGCCCGATTGCTACCCCACCCATTGCCTTGATGTGCTCTTCAATCCTGTTGCCCGATTGCTACCCCACCCATTGCCTTGTGCCTTGATGTGCTCTTCAATTGCTACCCCACCTGTTCCCTTGAGGTGCTGTTCAATTTTAGAAGCAATTTATACATGTCAGCAGTGGAGGGGGAGTCTACTATTTTTAAACACATTTTGAGTAAACATTAAATTCTCCCAAAAGGAATAACTTCTCTTATAAATCATTGACATCATTACATTTGCTATTATTATTTTCTCACTAAAAATGACAACTATTCACCTAGAAATCATATGGCATGTTATTCAATGAACTTTAAGACATGTTGAGTTGGTTAATAACAGAAGGAAAATAAAGTTGCAAGTGGTGCATAAATAATTTCATACTTATTCTAACAAGATCTATTATATAAATAATCTTATTCTAACAAGAACTAATATTATATTAATTATATTAATAATTTCAGAATTAATGTTATTGGTAAAAATAGTTCACACACTAGATAATGGAAATTGCTTTCTTATAAAGTCTGACATGAGGTTTACTCATTATTGGTCTTATAAAGTCTGACATGAGGTTTACTCATTATTGGTCTTATAAAGTCTGATATGAGGTTTACTCATTATTGGTCTTATAAAGTCTGATATGAGGTTTACTCATTATTGGTCTTATAAAGTCTGACATGAGGTATACTCTTATTTTTCCCTATCCTCCAACAGTAGACTTCACTGCATTTAATTTTTTTGCTTCATAACTGCATAGCTCATCAAACTGTTATGACTTGTGCATTTTTCATGTCATTACAACATACTCTAATTAATTACTTATTTTGCTTGGATTTTAAAACTTGAAAATTAAGTAGCATGCTTCAGTAGATTTAGATTATGTGTGCCATCAATATCTTGTGCTAGTCTTTTCTTACCGTCTGTGACATTTCTATAAACCTGCACAGGCTATGAATAATATTTTTCAAATATCTTGTGCCTTTCTTCTCTCATGACAGATGCTATGAAGGCTTCTCTGGTCCTACTTGCGCGGCACACACAGAAGGCTCAAAAGAACAGAGTACTGCTGACACAAGTAGGTTTATTTTATACATACAATGATGCAGTGGTAGTTAGCATTGATGAAAATCTTTGACTTTGCATTAAAGACCTCAATTATAACTATTAATTTTAAACATACAGAGATGACATGTAATAACAGACCTGTTTACTCTTACGATTTTGGCGTACAATGTACGATTTTGAGGCGTATACACTATATATACTGTATGTTTATTTTTTACTATTAAGATAATGTACTGAACGATTGTGTGATATTGTACGATTTTAAGAGTTTCGGGGTAAACAGATCTGTAATAAGGACCTCAGTTATTACTATTAGGTTTAACATACAGAGATGACATGTAAGGACCTCAGTTATTACTATTAGGTTTAACATACAGAGATGACATGTGATTCCTGTACACATGCATACAAAGATATAGCAAGGTATTTATCCAGTGTTACATTTCAGATCCCTTGATGATTGCTGTACCGATAGCTATTGCCTTGATAGTTATTGCTGTCATTGTCATTCTCATCTTTGTCATGAAGAGGAGAAATCGGTAAGTAATTTATAAAAAATTTGAACATTCCATGTTAACGGCTGAATTAACATCATGATGTTATATCTACTGTAGAGACCGACCGAAAGTGATTTTCTGATTTCGGCCGAAGCCGAAAATTGGCCGAAAGTTTAAAATGACTTTCGGCCGAAACAATACCGAAAGTTTAAAAATGACTTTCGGCCGAAACCGAAAAAAGGCCGAAAGTTAAAAATGAATTTCAGCCGAAACCGAAGCCGAAACCGAAACCGAAAATGAAATGTTAAGATATTTTGAAATTCGTTCCCGCATACATTCTGCATATATCGAAAAGGATGGGGAAAGTATAAATATTTACATTCTTTTTATAAAAAATGAGATAATCGTGAATATTAATAAATAAACATCTATTATAAGGGTCTCAAACTCGAGGCCCGCGAGCCATTTATGACCCGCAAGACGATATTTTGCGGTCCGCTACATGACAGAAAAGTTTAGTGTAAATGCGCCGGCCCGTTTCCCCCATTATCATATCTATAACGTGACTCTCCGCGACGGTTTCAGTCGAATCTCACCGACTAGTCTAATTCTGATTATTTTTTTAAAAGTTTCTATATATTTTTGTATTCAACAGTGAATAGGTGGATGAAAGTGAATCCTAGTTCTTGAGAACCCTTAATGATTTTATTGTTATTTATAAAGGTTGAGCAGATTGTAACAGTTTTAATCGCTTTTTTTGTGGATTACTTGATGCGGCCCACTCTCATTCAGACACTATCTCCTGCGGCCCCCCCCCCTGATGATTTGAGTTTGAGACCCTTGATCTAAGGAATACTTTGGATTTTACTATTTTAATATAAAAGTAATTTAAATTGCTTTACGATTTTTTAAAATTAGTATTGTAGGAGAAAATTTGGCAAAAATTGGGGTTGGGGGGGGGGGGAATTAATGCAAAATATTTTTTTAAACCGGGTCTCTAAAAATTATGGTTCTAAAAGATCGCTTAATTTGTTTTTAAAGATCGTTTAGTTGGTTGTTATTGATCGGTTAGTTTGTTCTTAAAGATCGCTTAGTTTGTTGTTAAAGATCGTTTAGTTTGTTGTTAAAGATCGTTTAGTTTGTTGTCAAAGATCGTTTAGTTTGTTGTTAAAGATCGTTTAGTTTGTTGTTAAAGATCGTTTAGTTTGTTGTTAAAGATCGTTTAGTTTGTTGTTAAAGATCGCCCAGTTTTTGTTAATGATCGCTTTATTTGTTCTTAAAGATCGTTTAGTTTGTTCATTTGTTCATAAAGATCGCTTAGTTTGTTGTTAAAGATCGCTTATTTTGTTGTTAAAGATAATTGATTTTGTTCCTTAAGATCGTTTAGTTTGTTGTTAAAGATCGCTTAGTTTGTTGTTAAATATCGCTTTTGCTGTGTATTAATTGACCGAAAACCTGAGTCACTTACTTTCGGCCGGATGGCCGAAAGTCTAAGTCAATTTCGGCCGAAACCGAAGAAAAACCGAAAGTTAACTTTTCTCTTTCGGCCGAAACCGAAATTAAGGCGAAAGTCAACTTTTAAGTTTCGGCCGAAACCGAAACTTGGCCGAAAGTGATAAAACGGCCACTTTCGGCGCCGAAACCGAAGCCGAAATTCGGTCGGCCTCTAATCTACTGCATTCGGTTACTTTGCCACATGCACAACATATATTGCCAGGGAATGCTGTGGTCATGTATCAAATGCTAAAGGGGCTAATCCACTGCGCCCCCATTTAATTCCACCAGTAAAATTCTCTCAGAATCCAATTATTGCTTCTGTTGCCTTCAAATCTCTTTAGGTTGACCTTCTCATCTCAGTTGCCTTATTCTGTTTCCCTCAAAATGTTTCAGCAGGTCATCACAATATGGACACAAACGTATGGATGAAAGGGGAGGTAACATGAACGTGACCAATCCTGTCTACATGAGGAGGGACGCAGAGGATGACGAGGAGGATGAGTGTGAGCCTTTGAGTGGAGGAGCAATATTTACTGGTGACACTGTGAGTTCATTCATTAATAATTGTCTGATTAGATTTTTAAATTAACTGGTGACGCTGTGAGTTCATTCTTAAATAATTGTCTGATTAGATTTTTAAATTTACTGGTGATGCTGTGAGTTTATTGATAAATAATGAAAAATATGTGTAAGTAAGCAGGTACTATTACCTAAAAAATGTATAAGGACCAAGGTGCCTTAAACCGAAACACTGCTATGTGTAATTAAGCTGGTGCCATTACCTAAAAAATATATAAGCACCTAGGTGCCTTAACCCAAACAGTGCTGTGTGTAAGTAAGTAGCTATCATTATCCTAACACGACACATAAGATAAAGCTCATTTTACTAATGGATTTCAAAGCATCACGTTCATATTATATACAAGTTACTTTGCAACAACTTTCATCATTGGTTATCGAATGTCTGTCTTTAACTTAAATCATTCTAAACCAAATGCCTGTCTTTTGTTTTACAAAAGTAAAATGACAATCAATCATTTAAGTTTTTATTTCCAGATTTAAACACACAGATTTATTTTATATGACAATGCACACAGATTTATCTTGTATGATAAGACACAAAAACTATTTCTTTGTTGTCATTTTATTTTCAAACATTCTTTGTTTTCAGTCCTCTAATTTTGCCAGCCCAATGTACAATGGGTACTCAAATGACAGCACTCAGAAGTTACTGTCTTCCAGTGTTACAGAGGAACACAACACCTTTAATGATGGAGATGTTGTGTTTGCTGGTAGTACAAGGGATCACACGGAGGACATACAAACCACCATAGCATAGCATTAGTTGGACTGGCTGAATGGTGGAGAGTGAAAGCTGAGTGGATGAAGGCTGTGAGCTGAATGCATTTTTTAACCTAATTCTTCCAATGTGGGCGAATGACAATGTGAAGTGAATCTGATTGGGTTGCCATTTGTCTAAGATTGCCTAGATCTGCAGCTAAGTGAATGACATTGTTCAGCTGTGGTCTCTGTGTGGCCAACCATCTCAGTCTTAATGTTACCTGTCACAATGCTGGGGAAATCTTGGACCGAAATTATATTTTTGTGAAATGCTGTACATAGAAAGATTTATGGAACTAACATTTTCTGTTATACCTTGCACTGAGTGAACTCTACTGTTGAAGGATAGGGACACACTGTTGGTCACATTTCAAGGAAGTCTCAGCAAACTGTTGGTCACATTTCAAAGAAGTCTCAGTCCCAAGTTATTTAAAAATCTACAAAATTTCATATATATATGTATAGAGAGGCATATAAAGCAAACTTAACCAGAATGAAAATGTTTGACTGACCAACTCTTAGAGGGTCTGATTTCACTTCAACCATTCAAAGTGATACATGTATCATACAGTTTGCAGCGATATTTTCATCTGTTAGGTTCCAATCAATATGTTAATGTTATGTGTACTTAATCAAATACTGCATCCAGCAGGAAGAGAGCTGTATTTTTCTTGAATCCATGTTTGATTGTGATAACAGCCAATGGTGACTAATTCTCTTGCAGTATTACTAAACTTTCTTAATGATGGACTGTGTTTCAGATAATCACTATAATAGAAAAAAAGTAAATTCATTGTTTGATTCTAACCAGAAACATATCACAGAAACTTTGATAATATTCTATTTGAAATAACAACAATGTTAAACCCACACCCACTCTCCATTAAATAAATTAAAAATATTTACATAATTTTTTTCTGTAGAGCAGCGATTCTCAACCTATGGGTCGCGACCCCTTTGGGCGTCGAACAACCCTCACACAGGGGACGCCCAAGACCGTCGTAAAACACATATTTATGAAGTAGCAAAGAGAATAATTTTATGGTTGGGGGTCACCACAACATGAGGAACTGTATTAAAGGGTCGCGGCATTAGGAAGGTTGAGAACCACTGCTGTAGAGCATCTTGGTCAAATCTGTTGAGTGCACTGATTGAGGCAACTGTTTAGAAATGTTCAAAGTAAAAAGTGAAATGACTTTGAAAGTGAACCATTATTTAGCTGAACCTCAGAGGTGAAATAAAGTAGTTATTGAACCATTAAATAGTCTACCTCTGTGTGTCTTAGACATACCGGGTCCATTACAGTAACATTTACAAAGCAAGCAACTTTCCCCCTATCAATACCAGCATCATTTCATCTGTTGGGTGAACCTGTTGCCTTGTTTCATCATGGACAGCATGTATCCCCCCCCCCCCTGTACTATCTCTTACTTGTATTCATACATAGATTTATAAATATAATGTACATATGTAATGTAGAGTTGAGAATACCAGCATCATTTCATCTGTTGGGTGAACCTGTTGCCTTGTTTCATCATGGACAGCATGTATCCCCCCCCCCCTGTACTATCTCTTACTTGTATTCATACATAGATTTATAAATATAATGTACATATGTAATGTAGAGTTGAGAACTATGATTAATATTTTGCTGTACAATGAAAAAACATTCTTCAAGCAGTTTTTTTCTATGAATAAACTGCTAACCTCTTTCAATGTCTTACCATTTTGAAGTAATACATACGTACAATTGTTTACCCATTGTTAGATATGTTCTATCATAAAAAGCATCATTTTCCAAACTGATAATGTTAAAATAATCAATCATTTGGAGGGTGATGGAAGAATTTTTATGTGATTGTTTAATGACACAACTCAATGTTGTTTTATCATGTTATTTAAATGAACATAAAACACTAAAATCTAGCTTTACCGGATGAAGAGTTGATCTGGAGATCATGTTAAATTTTTAATGAAATAGCTAACACACTTTATATATGCTTGAAGATTTCATATTAGTTTACATTCCATATCATTCAGAACAAAAACTTTATTTTTTAAAAAGTCTATAGTTCATTAGAATTACTAACACATACATTTATTTTTTTTATTACTGGTTTCATGCCAGGTATGATTTCATGATAAACTGTTTAGATTGAGCTTATAAATAATTCCCTTGGTATTCTATAGTTTACAATTAACCCATAAGTTATTGTGCTTGTGTAACTTTCAACATATCATAAGAAAAAAATGACTTCCTCTGTGTACACATATTAAGCGAAAGTGTGTTGTTTTAGAGGACTATTTATATATTTGTACTCTGTATGTTTGCGACTTTGGTTGGCTTAGTGTTCATGATGACTTGCACAGCAAGGAGAGTCTTCCATATAAGCCTTATATAGTGTCCCCACAGGTCATTAGAATCCATGGTTTCAAAGACTCATTCAATATCTTATACACACAACAATTTCTGTACTTTTCTACAGCTGTCAAGTATTGGGTGGATTGATGCCATTCAATTAACTAGTTCTATTTGTTCTTGGACATTTCTGAGTAAACCATGTGATGTCAGACCTTGTAAGTCCTCTAGTACCATATTTAAAGGCCAGGAATTTCCAAATAATATTCTTTATAGCAGTAATATTTATACCGGTACATCAAAAGATCATCATTAAAAAAAATAATTAAATTGTAGATAATCTGATACAATAATCAATTTTAACAAATTTAATTGAAAGTAAGAACATATCTGACGTTAATTAAATGCATTGGTCAACAAAAAATAAAATTCCATGCGTTTTGAAATTGAAGTTCCATAACAAAATGAAATATTTCTTCTAGAACTATTGGGTATTTAAATATCATAGGTGCAGTGGTAAACTTTCACTACCATAGTTGGATGCTGAACATTTTCAGTGGTAAAACGTGACTTAAATCGTTATAAATGTTGTACCTAACGCTTACAGTGACAACTAGAGGATCAAACTCAATGTGTAGCAGTGGAAGATTTGACAGGAAACCCACTCAATACATCCTTCAGTTGAGTGGGACAATTGTTTTTAATTATTAATTCAACAGTGAAATAAATTCAAAGATGAAAGTCATTAGAAATATAAATAAGGGTTTTCATATTTTCTATATGTGACTTGATTTCATCTTATTTTTTTTTAAAAACTTGTTCTAATGGACCTCAGAAACATTCCTTGTTTTAAAACACTAATAATATCTAAAAAAAGCTAGTTTTTCTATCTTATCTTCTTAAGCATGTACGAAAATATATAAATATGAACTGATAATTCTCATTATTTTTATAACCAAAGTCAGGATTCTTGAATGTTTCTTGTATGATTCTTGTATGTTTCTTGTAAGAACCTCAAAATACCATAAATAAGAATAACTTTTTTTTTAGTTTAAAAATCATTTTGTTTTTTCAATATATTTTTTTTTCTGTTTTATTTTTTCAGAAGATTTTAAGCAGCAGAAATATCAACTAGAAGTATGCAAAATCTTAACTAATATATTAATTTGAAGGGTTGGCTAAAACTATGTAAACATAGAAAAATGTCAGGCTGATATAGATTAAAATCATTGGATTAAATAATGGCATACAATTTTGTTAAAATAGCCAAGATCACCAAAACTATACCTGACCTGCTGCTTTAAATGTTCACTCTTTTCTGGCAGACAGCAGACAAACAGTGTTCACAATCTATCAAAAGACCAACTGTGCCATATTTATGCATGAGAAATATGTTTTAAACTGTCATGAAGATCTTCACCAAAGAATTCAACTACTGTTACGACCATGTGATAAATGAAAGATGAAACGCATGTTTTTAGTAATAATTTGACTTTATAGTCTGTAATAAGATGTTCTGTTTCAGTCTTTGGTGTTGTCCCTTGTTTTACGAATAATTTGTTATAATGATCTTACCAAGTCCAATAACTCAGATCTGAAAAAAAATTTTTTCTAATCACAGAACAGCCAAATCTTTTGACAATGACCTAATTTATGAAAATGTGTTTTGTACCTTACTTCAGGATGTGTAGTTGTTTATACAATTACACCTGATTATATTGTATGGATAACCAGATACACAACTAAGATATCTTTTTCTTTTAAACTTAAAGATTTTCAAAGTATTTGCTCTACCCAAATGTGGAAAAACTTTTTAATTGTAAAATCTTATCTCTATTTTGTTCTGTTACATTTTAAATTAAAACATTTTGAAGTTGAGGTACATTTCAGTACATTTGGTATCACATCATTTAGTTTCTGTCAAAAGATCACACAAGTTTGTGATTTTTATTCAACAAATTTTTTTTATATTATAATTATAACAATGATTTTTAAAAATCTTAATTTTTATGGTTGTGAAAGATTTCATGATTTGACATGTTTTGTCATCAGCTAGGCTTTAAGATCTTGTCAGTTATTATTATGGTCAGGGCTTACTCACGGCTTATTTTAATTCCTCTTAATACATTTTTATTATCAACAGACTTTTCACAATGGATTATTTGAGAATATATTTTATCTCTTATTTTGCTTGAATCTTTCTTAAGTCCTAGCCATTTATTTGAGCACTGTTTTTTTACTCTAGTGTATTTTTGAATTAATGTTATTCTCCCCAAACATTGGTTGCAAGTCTGAGGAGCACATTTCTATCATTAGGATATTTTTGGGGATAATTTTTAAAATCTATGTGTATTTCATTTCATGGAATATTTGTTCATTTAAATGTTGTATTATCATGAACCAATGTTTATCACCCAGGTAGCTTTGCATAATCATCTGAACTGCACTGACTCTGGGCAGCATTCTGTTTCAGTGCCAGCAGACAGTTTTCAAACTCTAATCATGCAGGTACATCTATCCTTCTACAATATCCCTGCTTTATTTTTGCAATTGAAGTTCAAGCTCATTACTATTGATGAACTTCCATGGAATTTTTCCTTACAAAAAAAATAAATAAAAACTGTGCCAGTACCGATATTGAAATAGTAGTAGTAAAATTTCTGAACTAGATATTCTGTTGTTATATTATGCTGAATGGGGTGGGGTTGACAGAATGTAAAGTTGACTACCTCACATCATTTGACTAGACAACGAGACATGCTAATGTATGGATCTGACCTATAACCTTCCTCTATATATTTAAATATATATTACATAATATGAGTTGAATTGTTTTTCAGACACCTTACTGTCATTGTAATACTTTGTTTCATCACCTGTCTTCCAGCTTCCTTACTTCTAGTATTAAATTATATTGTCAGCCATTCAGACAAAACCCTCATTCAGAGAGAACTGATTTTGGTGCTAATACTAGGTTGAGCTTTTTTAGACATACAGTTTTCACTGTTTTTGAACTTTACTAAGAACTTGAGAAATATGTTAGCAACGACATGAATTGTCGGTGGTGTCAAAGATAAAATAAAAGCTTTGACATGCAAAATTAAATAACACTGCAAAAGGGGGATTTAGATCTACATAATATTGAACAGTTCAACAACATAATTGCAGTCCATTCAGTAATATGTTTTTTTAATGATTCAATTCTTTCATCAACATTTCATAGCATTAAATTTGCTATTGTTTAAATAATGATATGGATGCAATTTGAGCTAAAATGTTGTGTAATGTTCAATGAATGTTAGAGAATGCATTTCCTGAATCCCCATCTTTTATGCATAATAAAACCTGAACAAGTACAATTGCTTATGACTTCAGGTAAAATAAGGCGGACAAGGGACCTGTGGTGGCTAGCTTTAAATTTGTCACTCCAAATGTACACCAAGTAACTAGATTGCAAGATTCATTCATTTTATCCTGCATGTAGTAGAAAAATAAATATAACTTGTCACCAGATGTTTTAAAATTCCTTCTCCTCCCAACTTTGGCTGACATGAGCGTCATTTATGTCCATTCCGTGATACTCTTAATCATATGAAAGTTTTTAGTTATGTTGATTGGCTTTTTAATGACACACAGTGTAAGGAAGAATTTTTCTTCCCTGCACTACAGTGAATGGAGTTTCCAAATCTTCCTTCTAGGTCTGACAAAAAGATTTTTTCAAGAATTTATATTTGTCATATTTTATTATTTGTCAACTTCATATTAAGAATTAAAATGTTTTGTAATTAATAAATTCCTTTCTTTTTTTTTTTTTTTTTTTTATTAAAGGAGAGAATGGTATACATTTATAAAAATTTTAAATATTTTTCTTTGTTTACAGATCCTTGGTTATCATATAACAATTATGGGTTTTATTCTCAAGTCAATTTTTTCCTTTGTCTAATTTATATTTGTCATATTTTATTATTTGTCAACTTCATATTAAGAATTAAAATGTTTTGTAATTAATAAATTCCTTTCTTTTTTTTTTTTTTTTTTGTATTAAAGGAGAGAATGGTATACATTTATAAAAATTTTAAATATGTTTCTTTGTTTACAGATCCTTGGTTATCATATAACAATTATGGGTTTTATTCTCAAGTCAATTTTGTCCTTGGTCTACTGTTAATAATAATATGTGTTGATAATTTTGGGTGAGCTACATGATTTCCCAAAAATATTTATTCCGCCAGTCTGTAAATTTCCCTCATCCTGCCAGTCTAGTGGGTAATTTCAAGTTTTCAATTGAATTATGAGTCAGTTTTAATGATTGAACAAAACAAAGTAATAAAAAGACATTTTTATTTTTGAAGTAACAATATCTGGTCTGCAACAGAATGATAGTCTTAACAGTTTGAAATTAGGGGGGGGGGGGGTCAGGGAAGAAAAAAAACAAATTTTAAAAAAAATAGGTTTTAAATAAACCGCCACTGATATATTGATATTACACTAGAAAAATATCCAGGGATATGGATATATAGAATATTTCAAAGAGTGATGAAAAATACTTAGTTCATTTGCTCTTTCATAGAACTTTGTAAACATATCCGGCAGCAAGTTTAACCATAACGTTTTCTTTTCTCAGGAGTTTTTGTTTTCCCCCTCTCAGTTCAATTCACTGCAAGTTGAAATCCTGTTTGAAAAAAATATAATTTTTAAAATACCAGCTTAATAATGGCATATAAGTATACAACACATCTGCCTTATTACTAGCAATATTTGATAAAGCCTACCCTAATTAGTAATATTCTAATTCTGACCTTGTATTGTTGCTATTTAGTGTCCATTGCCTTCACTTGTTTTTCCTTTCTTTTCTTTGCAGATGCTTGTTTGGCCTTTAAAAATAAGTGTGTTAAAATCTGTTACACAGTCACTCTTCTAAACAATAAATCATTTAAGACCCACGCCTACAAACAATTCACAAAAATATAAACTCTACAATCACATTGAATGACTTGAAATTCATTGAATAAAAGTAAAAAAATGACTAAATATAAGCAACAAAACTTAGTTATAAAGTCATAACTGTGTAGTTATAAAGTCATAACTGTGTAACAAAGAGCTTAAAATGTATGTCATGAAAGTTTTCGGAAAAAATTTTGTTAACAATAAATCATGTAAGTGCCACTGACCTTTTCAATTAATGGTAGAAGTTGTTTCCCTTCAGCTAAAATTTTGAGAAGTTCCATGATGAAGGGAAGATAATTGTGTCTTCGTCTAATATTCTCAACCTGTTGAAAAAACAAAGATTTTTGTCTGAATATGAATTATAAAGGAGTGAATATTTTTGGTGAGAAGTTTATAAATAAAATTTTAGAGTTTTTTTAAAAAAGATCTCGCCCACCATATTTCCCAACTGTAACTAACTTTAAATACAGAAAATTTCAAATTCATCTACACATTGCTACTTAATTTCTAATATTTCCTATTTACTTTTCATACTATCAGATACACAAAACATTCTATGTACCTTGTATCTCTCTTCCTTTCTGTTTTCTTCACCAATCAAATATCCCAGTCTGCTTATCTCAACTTGTAAATCACCAGATTCCATTCCACTGCTCTGTATTGACAAAAGTAGTGGATCAAATCATGGTAGAAAGGTTCAATTATCCAGTAGCAGGTAAAAAAAAAAAAAAAGAAGAAAAAAGATTATTTAACGCATTTCATAAATAGCACAAACAATGATGGGTATATCAAACAAAAAATTATGCCTCTAAACATTGCGTTGGTACCCCTTGCCTCATAAGATTGGTCTGAGATGCAGATTCCCCCCAGCTTGCATTTTGAAAGACTTTGGTAGTAAACATTGTCTATGAAAAACTTTAGCCAGGCTTTGACTTTATTTTGCTGGCATCCGTCCGTCACAATGTGACGATGAATGTGACGATGGAGTGGGCTTCGGAGGACGAAATCCACATGGCCTGGGATTATACTTCAAGGATTATAAGCTGGTTCCCAACAGCAAATCGCCTCTCTCCACGCCGCTGGGTAACCCAAGGGAACATCATTGGATGATACAGCTTGGCACCAGTGACGTCGCAGGAGTTGCCGGAATGTTTCATTGTATCAATGTTATCCGCCTTTCGGGACTCCATCTCCGGGTTTGATTTCAGAGTTTCCTTCTCTTAGATGAGTTGCCATCCAAGGTTAACGAGTCTCATCTACCCAGGGTGCTGGTGGTGTTAATGCTTGACTGGGCTCTGGCTGGAATTGAACTCCAGACCACCAACTTGAGATTTGCTCAGTTTAGACGATTCGGCCACCCAGCACCCAACTTTACTTTATACAAGTACAGTAAAGAACAGGGGTCACCAAACTACGGCCCATGGGCTGGATCGCCTGGGATCCGATCCACTGACAGTACTTGAACTTGCTTGATAAAACATATGGAACACGAGACATGGTGATACAATTTAAATTTCAATATTATGTTTATAACATTAGGAGATCTTCACACGCGCGGAGACCTCCAGGCTGCTATGCGCCTTAAATTTACCATTTTCAATTTTAAATTATTGTATCTAGATTTTCTTGTTTATTTGCAGACTTGTTTACCCTGGAACTCCTAAAATCGTACAACATCGTCTCAAAATCGTACAACATCGTCTCAAAATCGTACAATATGGTATCTTAATAGTAAATAAATAAACATACAGTACCGGTATGTAAAATGAATACCATAACTACTCGCATCGCAGTGTCTAGTTGGATCGAGTTAAGCTGGCGTAAAAAAAGTTAACTACTAAAAGAAGATGACCAACGTTTGTTATATAATCTGTGGTCACTTTATTTTACAGATGTGTATTTGCTATTGATATTAATTTATATTGAGTGGACATACAGATCACATTATCGCAGTCTATCACTGGTAAAAAAAAAAAAAAGTTACTGGTGAAATTTAATGTGGTTCAAACTAGAAGTCAGATGAGCATAAAACAAGATGTATTTAAATAAGAATTAATTAACAAATGATGACATCATTTAAAAAACCTACCAAGTAACTTAAAAGGTTGTTGTTTTTAGGAAAAGATGGTTTAAAAAAATATATAAAATAAAAATCAATTTCCATTAAGCATATTCCTGCTAATATATTATAATTACCACAAACTTGGTAGTAAATGGGTGAAAGAAAGAGTCTAGTGTTGGAAACATACAGGGACATTAAAAATCATAGTCGCGGCGGTTGGAACTAACAACCCTTCGGCAAGTTCAGTTTTTCTTTGGCACTGGATGAGTCTACTGATCTCTCACAACTTCTCATGTTTATGTGTGGTGTCAATTTGGACTTTCAGATAATGGAAGAGTCAGCATACTTTTGCAGCATGCATGGAACAACTTATGTCTGTGAGCAAACATTTTCAAAAATGAAGTATGTGAAGTCAACACATCGAACGAGAGGGATTGAAGAACATTTTAAAACAATTCTTTTGATTTGATGCAACAATTCCAAACAAAACATTGATGATATAATGAAAGCCAAACATCCGTTTCACAAATCTCACTAACCTGTTTAGCTGCTTAGTTTGTGAGATTTGAATATTTGCGCAATACATCTAATGTAACTATCTTTTTGCTTACGTCGCCTTCTTTGCTAACTTTTTTAGTAAATAATTATGTTGGTTGTCATTGCTTTTTTACATTGCACGCCAATAACCCATGATTAACATGGAATACTAAACTTAGTTTCTTTGTCTTTTTTATTGTAGAGAATGACTATCTGGCCCGGGCTCATCATTTTTTACCGCTATCAGGCCCGACGTGAAAAAAGTTTGGTGACCCCTGGTATAGATCAATGTCTATGGGTCAATGAAGATGCCAGTTTTAATAATTGGTGCCAGTGACACCATTCGATGACTAATATACAGAACAACCGATTGCTTACCTCCACAATAGAGCTCAGCTCTTGCAACCGATTGCTTACCTCCACAATAGAGCTCAGCTCTTGCAACCGATTGCTTACCTCAACAATAGAGCTCAGCTCTTGCAACCGTTTGCTTACCTCCACAATAGAGCTCAGCTCTTGCAACCGTTTGCTTACCTCCACAATAGAGCTCAGCTCTTGCAACCGATTGCTTACCTCTACAATAGAGCTCAGCTCTTGCAACCGTTTGCTTACCTCCACAATAGAGCTCAGCTCTTGCAACCGATTGCTTACCTCCACAATAGAGCTCAGCTCTTGCAACCGTTTGCTTACCTCCACAATAGAGCTCAGCTCTTGCAACCGATTGCTTACCTCCACAATAGAGCTCAGCTCTTGCAACCGATGCTTACCTCCACAATAGAGCTCAGCTCTTGCAACCGTTTAGCATATGTTCGTTTTCTATCAGAAACAACAGCCATCAAATTGAAATGAATCTCATCAGCACTGTACCTGGAGGGCAAATAAACGGTCACTTACAATGGAGGGCAAATAAAGGTTCACTTACAATGGAGGGCAAATAAACGGTCACTTACAATGGAGGGCAAATAAAGGTTCACTTACAATGGAGGGCAAATATAGGTTCACTTACAATGGAGGACAAATAAAGGTTCACATACAATGGAGGGCAAATAAACGGTCACTTACAATGGAGGACAAATAAAGGTTCACTTACAATGGAGGGCAAATAAAGGTTCACTTACAATGGAGGGCAAATAAAGATTCACTTACAATGGAGGACAAATAAAGGTTCACTTACAATGGAGGGCAAATAAAGGTTCACTTACAATGGAGGACAAATAAAGGTTCACTTACAATGGAGGGCAAATAAAGGTTCACTTACAATGGAGGACAAATAAAGGTTCACTTACAATGGAGGGCAAATAAAGTTTCACTTACAATGGAGGACAAATAAAGGTTCACTTACAATGGAGGGCAAATAAATTTTCACTTTGAAATAGTCCATATATTTTTAATTACATTCATAGGCCATTAATTTTTAAGGTACTTACATTATTGTATTTCGAATTTTAGATCAGAATTCATAGTTTCTTTAAACTTACTTCTGCATCCTTTTTTCAATCACAGGTCTAACAATATCTACCCAATCTTTGTCTGCTGGGATTGCCCCTGAGAACAAAAATAAGATATGATATTTTTATAAGATAAGATCTGTTTAGGTCCGCCTATGACCTGTGATGCACCCTCCTTGCCCTGCCTCATTTTCTGTCTCGGGTTGATCCTGTAGTATAGGCCAAAACGTGCCAAAGTGTCCTTGTTTTATAGCCATTTTAATTGTTTCTATAGTATAGTAGTTACTATCCTAGTGTCTCATTTTTATTTTACTCAGTTTACATGTTTTTAATAATTGTAAAGCGCTTAGAGCTTTAAGGTAAGCGCTATATAAAAATGCCTAAATAAATAAATAAATATTTACTGCATGAAAAAAGGAAAGTAACTCCGTTTTGCCATTGATTTGTACAAAAATAATTACTAATAAATTAAATAAGGATAAATGAATCAAGAAATGTAGTAGGTTTAATAAAAAAATAAATAAAATTAATGGCAAAAAAAAAATGTGTAATGACCAAAATGTAGATTTTCAGCAGCTCAGATGAACACATGCTAAAGCATACATAGTCATAGATTGAAAGTGAAACAAGATAAAAATTTCAGTTTTATAAAACTGAAATCATTCCATCACCAGAAGTGGTACAAAATACAAAGGATACAAAATTTCATTGCTATTTTTCAATAAAAATGAAAGATTTACGTCGCTAGCCACCGGGACTCATCCATTGGAACCCCCAAAGAATGCATTTAGACACAACTTTTGGGAAAGAGTAAAAAAAACTGCATAAAAATAATTACCCAGATCAACTGGTCCACTTTTTAAACCATCTAGTTCATATAAACGACCATCAATAGGGAGGTAACTGACAAAATGGAAAACATCATCATCTTTCTTGGAAATCTTTTCATCAAACTCAAACATTTGTTGTCTGTGAAAGTAAAAACAAAATATTGAATAATTAAAAAATTTATTTGCTTAATAAAACCTATGCTAATTACATGGAATCATTTATGACAACAATGGTAAATGGTCCTTAGATGTTAAGAGCATACAAAGATGTAATGTAATATTTTGCACATTTACCTTGAAAAACTGTTGTGAACATCCCTTATGGTATCTGAGTTACTCATACTAAGACCACGAAGCTAGGAAGATATTAATGTTATTCAAACAATCTGAACCAATAGACTATTAGATTATATTTATCACAACCAACTCATTAGGGTCATGTCAAAAGTCAAGAAACATTTTGAGGCTTTTTTTTTTTTAATGAGTTTTTTTTCCCTTTAATTTTGTTGATTTGACGATATTGAATACTTAATTTTTAAAATTGACTATAATAATTTTTTTTTTGATTTTTTACTTTCAGTTATTTTTTTTTTATTTTTTTTTTTTTTTCATTTTTAATGTTTTTTTTTTTTTAATGAGTTTTTTTTCCCTTTAATTTTGTTGATTTGACGATATTGAATACTTAATTTTTAAAATTGACTATAATAATTTTTTTTTTGATTTTTCACTTTCAGTTACTTATTTTTGATGTTTTTTTTTTTTCCCAGAGGTTTAAGTCAATGAAAAATCAAAGTTTTTTTAATTACAGTCAATTTTTAAATTTTATTACTATTATAAAAGTTAGGAAATGGGGTAGAAGTTGAGTAGAATTCAGGAATAAGAAAAATAAGAAATTAAAAAAAACTGTGTAAGACTTTAACTCTTTCCTGAAGGTTGTGAGTAAATGCTTCACTCAGGACTTCCGGTAATGGCATGATTTTGCATGATTTCAATTTATAAAAATAGAGCAATTCTTTTTATCTTGTTTCACTTTCAATCTTTGTGAGCTTTAGAGCGTCTAGCTTGTGTTCATCCGAGGTGCAAAAAATCTATTTTTTTTAGTCACTTCTCGTTATTTGTTCGACATTAATATTATTTTCTTTTAAATACCTAATTCCCTCCTGGAAGAATTTATCTTTAATTCAATAATATTAATTAATATTTAGCAGCTAAAAAAAATGTGTGTAAATCAGTTGCAAAACGGAGTTACTTCCCTTTGTTCTGGTATATCAAGTCAAGAAAGTAGCACTGCTGTCAGGAATGAGTTAATGACTAAAAAAAAACGTACAATTGTTTTAACATTTCTTATCCTGATTTAGAAAGATGGTGTCTTAATTTAGTTTTAATAGTTATTGAAAGGTTAAAAAAGGTCAATTAGAAAAAAATAACACTGTTAAAGAAACAAACTAACCCCTGGATCAAGATCCTGAGCAAAGTCTTTAAAATTAGATAAGGTATCTCCCAGCTCAATATCTTCATGATTACAGTTTAATAAAATGCTCAAAATGGCTTGTGTGGCACATGCATTGTTGATGACCTGGTAAATACGTAAAGAAATGTGTACTATTATATGTTTGAAAATGAAGATTTTTTTACAATGGTATATTACAGAAAGTTTCACATAAAAGACCAATGGCAGGCCAGAATTTCAATTAAAATCAAAGGCAGCTTAAATATTACAATTTATATAAACAAGATCTTTTATAAAATAATCAGTGTTGACATGCTAGCCTTTTTACTTATAGAAATCATAAATATCTACTATTCATTTTTTAGCCTTTCTTATATGAATTAAGACAAAAAAGTAAAGCTGAACTCATAAAATTAATTTGGCAACTTTGCTATTTATAAACACCAAATTAAAAAATCTAGCACAATTACGGTATTCAATAACAAAATTAGTATGGAGTACAAACAGGTTATTCATCGTAGCCTTATAAAAAACGATCACATTTCAAATATAATTTCTTACCTGAGATGCAAAAAATATTTTTTGTAACCTACTATCCTGGACGATGGACTCGTCAGGTTCTGAATTGGGTGACCATTTGAAGAGAAATATAAGCCCATGAACTGGTCTAAGTAATATAAAAATGCGATAACTTTCAATATAAAAAATTATATCATTTTTAAACACTTCCTAAATTTACTTTTTAGTAAGTACATTATCATCAACACAAATTTTAAAAATAATTTTTGAAATTTCTAGACAAGACATTTTCTACTCTTTGTCTTATTTTAAATTTTTTTATCTTTAATTAAGAGATGTATTAACTCTTTCTCTCCGGAATTACTTTCCGCGTTCTGACGGAATTATCTATTTTGCGTTTTTGGAACGCACTACTATGTTGTCTCTAAACCTTCATAACTTTTTTGTTTTTCATAAGAAAGTGCTAAGTGTGGTATGGATTTAAAGGAGAATGTATGCCCTTTACAAGCAAACCAGACTTGGGTTTAAATTTTAATATATAAATGTGATTATCATTACAGAAAAATAAAAATTAAAGATAAAAAACTTACCAACTGTTCACAAACGCTCATTCCAAGTCACACGAGGAGAAATATATAATCCAAAGTGTAACAAAAATTTTTTTTTTTCTGAACTATATCCATATGTGCATCACAAATAATAAAGATCAACTTAAAAAACGAATAAAATTAAACCTCAGAGCACATTATCCATTGTCACTGTCACACAAAAAATTTGCGAAAATTTTGTTACTATTTCCACTGGAAACAATTTGTTGCTATTACAAAATATTTGCACTGTATTCTTGTATCTACTAACATTTATAATGGTAAATGGAACATTTACAATACATTTGTCATATCTTTTCATCTGTATTTAGCTATGCTAAGCCTAAAA
Source organism: Lymnaea stagnalis (assembly GCA_964033795.1). Taxonomy (NCBI): domain Eukaryota; kingdom Metazoa; phylum Mollusca; class Gastropoda; family Lymnaeidae; genus Lymnaea; species Lymnaea stagnalis. Next base: position 891,225 of record CAXITT010000248.1, read on the forward strand.
ACAATTCATATTGATGTGCACTTTAGCTGGGGGAGGGGCTGGTTGTTCATCAGCTGATGAATTACCAATTTCATTATTTCGTCACTAGTACTACTAATACTAGTAGTACTAGGATTATAATCATATACTATTCAAAGGAATCAGCTTCTGCATTTGAAATAATAAAATCACTGTCTGAATCATCATCAGAGTAATATTTTCCACCTTTATTTGATCGGTCACCAGATGGGTCAGGTCAAGATTTCATGTTTGTAAACAAAAATAAAATGGACAATCCAAACAACCGCTTCAAACAATTCGTTCTTCATTCAAACACAGTAAAACCGGATGTTTATGAAAGGGAAATCATTCTAGAATTGATTTAAAATAACTAAATACCAATAGCTAAGAAAAGAACCGAAATAAACAGGTTTTTATACATAGACGATGCCATCGTCGATACGCCAAAATCTTCATTTCAAATCGACGATGAGAGCGTTGTTCCGGAGAGAAAGAGTTAAAGAAATAATGTTAAAGCTTTTCAAGCACAGGAACTTAATGCAGCCAGCAAAATGCACTCCAAAATTCAATATGAAAAGATTTAAATATATTGGCAACTTGCACCTTTGAATTGTAGAGTTTTAATTTTTTAAATTTTCTCTTCAATTTAGCTTTAAATATTTTTTAATATTGTTAACGCCTGAACCAGCTCTGAAAGATATAATATAGATCTAACTAAAGAAAACGAGCTGAAAGGCACATGCCCAAATGGATCTGGATAATTAACTAAATAAAATGAGCCTATTTTTGTTATCTAATTATATAATAATATTGTTAAAAAGATATTTAAGGCTTACTTCAATGATTCAAAGCTCTCTGGATCTAGACTCCAAATTTCTTCAACTTGAACACCCCTGCATCCTGTTAAAGTTAATTAAGAAATCAAAGTAAATTTTGTTGATGTTTACAAATTGAAGATAAAAATTTTCAAAATAATTTTCTTTTATAATTTTTTTTTTAAAATCAAGAATTTGAAAAATTATGATTTAGTATCAAATTTAAAGAATTTAAAAATAAAAATACAGCAAAAGTTAAATGTAAACCTATATAATAGGTATGATCTTTGTGTTCTGCACACTCAACTGGTTCAGCTGACAATGAGAAATATTGGGGACTGGAATATTTGGATAGGGGGGGGGGGGGTGGGGTTTAGAAAGAGAGAGGGGGTTCATGGGATGTATTAAACTGTGATATCAAAATAAATATGATATGATTCTGATGAGTATGAGGTATAGCCTACAATTATAAAGATGGGCTTACACTTTAGATTAGTTACTTAGTCAGTCATGGCATATTTAGGGTTTGTACTTACTACTAGCACTAGGCCACCCACAAAAAAATATTTTTTGACACCCACCCCCCTTCCGGAAAAGAGCATATGTATATGCATGAGGCCAAGCCAAGTTGCCCCTCCCTCCATACAAGGCGCATTCACCCAAGAGGGGGGGGGGTGATCATCCCCCCCACCTTTTCCCCATCTATGCCACTGCATTTAATTTTTGGCAGTGTCTATATCTCCCGCACTATTTGTCCAGCGACCAAGTCACATGACCGCCGTAACAAAGTGGCGAGAGATATCTCGGTCAGCCTTGTCACATTGACTGCGAATGATTCAAACTATTATTAATTCTAAAATCTCTCTACCAAGTAATGTACTGAGTATCTTGAATGCAAATAATAGCAAAAAACTTAAGTGAAAGTGGCTTGTAAACATTTTTGTTTAAGTTTGTTATTTGAGTTTGTGTACCAGCAACCCATAAAATAAATTAGGGGCCAGTGTGGAGTAGGCAACCAATAAAAGTAAAAGATTTCATTTTAAATTGTTTAAATTGCTACAAAATATTTAAAAACTTCACATGAAACTACTGTTGCTGAGGAACATGATAATATAAATATATATAAAATATTTTTAATTAAAATGGGAAGAAAAAAAAAACGATCCTATCCTCGGTATTGATCCTCAAACAATCGTATCGTCAAGCGACAACTGAACCACAAGACCACACAAGATCTACCTAATCAAACTACGTTCAGAATTATAAAAACTACTAGCCGTCCGGCGATCACATTTTCCGATGTGTGTGTCTATTTATTATTAAATTAGTTCTTTCCACATATATTTGAGTTCCGTTTCCGGCCTTATAATTTGGAAGACATCTTGGCCTACATTTCTAGCCAGTTATTTTGCTTTTTTCAATCGACCTTTATTTTGAAAATCTTTGGTATATATAAGGCATCTTCGCATACAAAATTTTTTGTGAAATAATAAGATAAGGTCCTTTTTTATTAAATCTGTATGAGCATTAGATATTGATCTATATCTGTGCCAAGTTTCATTGATGTAGGTCGTGTCTCACGTTTGTTACACTTGTCACAGTGACCCATATCACCATAAGGTGGCTCAGCCTAATTTCGACATGGCGTGGGCCACGCCCCCTTTTTAATGGCGGAAGTTGCCGATACTTAGGAAATATTTAATTATTACCACTATATACATCAAAATATTTTATATTTTGTGTTTCAGAATGCATTTTGAAGACATTTAAACTGGAAATGTTTTAATTTGAGCTTTAAAAACCCTGCAGAGTCCATAATATAAATGATCAGAATTTTCCCTGTGCAACACGTTGTCATTGGCAACCATTCACAGCCACTTGCATAACGGCTACGTCGTAGTACTATCTCAGAGTTTCATTCATAAGAGTTTGCCGTGTGCAAAAGCTATTAAACCATTGGTCAGGGAAAGCTTTTATTAATTATTCATGTGCCAAAGTTGAAAGTTTAAAATAAGTCGACCCTAAACAGTATTTTAGTGATAGGGAATGCGTTGCCTTATATAAACTATATAGTCATTGCGCATGACGCGATCAGTGGAATGAGGTCACAGAATGTGGAGATGCAGTCCATGTTAAAAAATGACAAACCAAGTCGTACTTTAAAAATTCATAACTTTAAAACTACAACAGCTAAAAATATGATTTTGGTGTTATAATTATGTTTAAAATTAGCTCTATTCAACTGTGCCATTGGTTTATTTTTAAAAAAATGTTTACATTTTTGACCAAAGTATCTACATTGGTTTATTTTTAAAAAATGTTTACATTTTTGACCAAAGTATCTAGAATGGTAAATAATGGTCACTGAAAATGCCACAAAATACATCGTATTAACACTAACCAAAGCCTTTAATTAGCTCGGTAAAAACTCCTGGATCACTTTCTATCAAGCACCAATCACCTGCAGACCCCATGACAGTGATGGCAGTGTTAAAAATATATTTATGAACTTTAGATGTAAATAATAATGTCAATGCGTGAAATGTGTGGCTTGAATGTGTATTATTTATTTTTAATGGCGTATTTAGTTGAATTTATATATATTATTAGTATCGATACTCTATACTGTCTACCCTTCATTGTCATGTATATTTATTTAAAAATGTAAGCATACATCTTTTTAATAAAAGAATAAATTTTATTGCATGGAAATTAAAATTAATAATGAAAAATAAAGAGTTATGAATTTTATTTCTATTGTAATTTTTTACTTATTTATGAATCGATATCACCCATATAAGGGATTCTTTAAGTTTTTAACTTCCGGGGTAATTAATTAACTCTTTTTTTAAAGATTGTAATGAAATATTAATTAATTTATCGTCTTTTTCTGATTCGATATTTCACTAAATACATTTGTAGGTGGCTAAAGCGAAAATCCTCCAAATTTTGGGAGAATAACTGGCACAGGGGCTCACATGTTGTGACAAGACACGGCACCTACCAAAGTGGGCACCAGTACATCTTCAAAAACTTATTTATTAAAATGTAGGACTATCCATAAAGAACACGCACTCTTCAACTCAGTCCTTACTGAGAGTTCCCAGCGTGGATTGACACAGAAAGAAGTCAAACTGGGCTTGAATGTGTAGAATGATAAAAAAAACAACCTTGATATACGGTAATAAATTACCAATTTTCATCGAATGAATATATTGCACTAAAAAAATATATTTTGTTTAAATCTAAAAGTTTGAAGTATGATAATGCTTGAATGAAAATATCACTTCATTCGAATTTTTTTTCCATAAAATCGTTATTTCAAGAAAACGATTTCCTCATCTGTTGACAGGTATCATCTATATAATGTATAATCTGTGACAGGTATCATCTATATAATGTATAATCTGTGACAGGTATCATCTATATAATGTTTAATCTGTGACAGGTATCCTGTACGTTAGGGATCATCTGCGTCAGGTATCATCTATGACAGATATTATCCGTGTCAGTATCATCTGTGACAGGTATCATCTGTGTCAGGTATAATCTATGACAGGTATCATCTGTGTCAGGTATAATCTATGACAGGTATCATCTGCGTCAGGTATCATATGTGACATGTAAAGTCTCTTTTAAGAATCATCTGTGACAGGTATCATCTATAAAGGTATCATATGTGTCAGGTATCAACTGCAAAACATCTCATATGTGTCAGGTATCATATGTCATTATTGTGTCAGGTATCATGTGTCAGGTATCATATGTGTCAGGTATCATATGTGTCAGGTATCATATGTGTCAGGTATCAAATGTGTCAGGTATAATATGTGTCAGGTATCATCTGTGACGGATATCATATTTGTTTGGTATCATCTATGACAGGTATTATCTGTGTCAGGTATCATCATGCCAATTATCATCAATGTAATTTACCGGTATCATTAGTGTCAGGTGCAAAATAGATATTGGCGTTGGTAAGGGGCTAATGGTTTGGTCCGGGTCGTACTTCAGACTGAGAAAAAAGGGGGGTGGGGGGTTTCGAGTGGAAAGGCATGAGGAAAAATCGCTGCCTACCCCGGGTGGTACTATCCATAACAACACCACTGTCCATCCTATCCCGAGTGGTACTATCCATAACAACACCACTGTCCATCCTAACCCGAGTGGTACTATCCATAACAACACCACTGTCCATCCTACCCCGAGTGGTACTATCCATAACAACACCACTGTCCATCCTACACCGAGTGGTACTATCCATAACAACACCACTGTCCATCCTAACCCGAGTGGTACTATCCATAACAACACCACTGTCCATCCTACCCCGAGTGGTACTAACCGTAACAACACCACTGTCCATCCTAAACCGAGTGGTACTAACCGTAACAACACCACTGTCCATCCTAACCCGAGTGGTACTAACCGTAACAACACCACTGTCCATCCTACCCAGAGTGGTACTATCCATAACAACACCACTGTCCATCCTACCCCGAGTGGTACTAACCGTAACAACACCACTGTCCATCCTAACCCGAGTGGTACTAACCGTAACAACACCACTGTCCATCCTACCCCGAGTGGTACTAACCGTAATAACACCACTGTCCATCCTAACCCGAGTGGCACTAACCGTAACAACACCACTGTCCATCCTACCCCGAGTGGTACTAACCGTAACAACACCACTGTCCATCCTACCCCGGGTGGTACTATCCATAACAACACCACTGTCCATCCTACCCCGAGTGGTACTCTCCATAACAATACCACTGTCCATCCTACCCCGAGTGGTACTAACCGTAACAACACCACTGTCCATCCTACCCCGAGTGGTACTATCCATAACAACACCACTGTCCATCCTACACCGAGTGGTACTATCCATAACAACACCACTGTCCATCCTACCCCGAGTGGTACTATCCTTAACAACACCACTGTCCATCCTACCCCGTGTGGAACTAACCATAACAACACCACTGTCCATCCTCCCCCGAGTGGCACTAACCATACTATCCATAACATCACCACTGTCCATCATACACCGAGTGGTACTATCCGTAACAACACCACTGTCCATCCTACCCCGAGTGGTACTATCCGTAACAACACCACTGTCCATCCTACCCCGGGTGGAACTAACCATAACAACACCACTGTCCATCCTACCCCGAGTGGCACTAACCATAACAACACCACTGTCCATCCTACCCCGAGTGGTACTATCCATAACAACACCACTGTCTACATGTTTTATTTAGACTCATTGTTAAAATGATAGGCATGCCTGCACGTGAAATTAAACTCCCAACAACTAACTGCCCCCACTAACTACCTCCACTAACTACCCCCACTAACTGCCTCCACTAACTACCTCCACTAACTGCCTCCACTAAATGCCCCCACTAACTACCTCCACTAACTGCCTCCACCAACTGCCCCCCACCAACTGCCTCCTCTAACTGCCTCCACTAACTGCCTCCACTAACTGCTCCCACTAATTATTCCACTAACTGCCTCCACTAGCTGCCCCCACTAATTACCTCTACTAACTGCCTCCACTAACTCCCCCCCACTAACTACCTCCACTAACTGCCTCCACTAACTGCCCCCACTAACTGCCTCCACTAACTATCTCCACTAACTGCCTCCACTTACTGCCCCCACTAACTGCCTCTACTAACTGTCTCAACTAACTACCTCCACTAACTATCTCCACTTACTACCTCCACTGTTTGCCTCCACAAACTACCACAACTAACTACCTCCACTAACTACCTCCACTAACTATCTCCACGTACTGCCTCCACTAGCTACATCCACTAACTACCTCCACTAACTACCTCCACTAACAGCCTTCACGCTTGAGCGACGAAAAATCCCCCAGTTTCCTATCTCTAAACACAAGAATCTTGTTTCCGTCTATTTCCTCTTTGTTTAAAACGTGTTCAAATCAAAGCTATATTTTAAATCAAATTGTGTGGCCAGTCTGTCCCACTTTCTCTTTCACCCACTTTCTCAATTCTTTACATTTCAACTCTATATCTACTCACCCACAGTTCCATCTATGCTAGTGGCGTCTACACGGAAAATTGGGGGGGGGGGGGGGTCCCTTCCAATTTGGGTTGGATGGAAAAAACCCCCCCCCCCCCCCCCCCCCCCCCATTTTTTTTCCTGCCAGCCTTTTGAATTTTCCAGGTAAAAATAATAATATGGGAAATAAAACAATACAATTACTGAATATTTTTATCTATTTTTAGAGAGAAAAGGTTGTAAATGGTCACATCTTACAGGTCACATCTTGCACGTCACATGTTGTAGTGGCATGTTACACGTCACATGTTGTAGTGCACTGTTGCAGGTCACATGTTGTAGTGGCATGTTGCAGTTCACATGTTGCAGTGATATGTTGCACGTCACATGTTGTAGTGGCATGTTGCACGTCACATGTTGTAGTGGCATGTTGCACGTCACATGTTGTAGTGGCATGTTGCACGTCACATGTTGTAGTGGCATGTTGCAGGTTACATGTTGTAGTGATATGTTGCACGTCACATGTTGTAGTGGCATGTTGCACGTCACATGTTGTAGTGGCATGTTACATGTCACATGTTGTAGTGGCATGTTGCAGTTCACATGTTGCAGTGATATGTTGCAGGTCACATGTTGTAGTGGCATGTTACACGTCACATGTTGTAGTGGCATGTTACACGTCACATGTTGTAGTTGCGTGTTGCATGTTGCACGTCACATGTTGTAGTGGCATGTTGCAGTTCACATGTTGCAGTGATATGTTGCAGGTCACATGTTGTAGTGGCATGTTACACGTCACATGTTGTAGTGGCATGTTACACGTCACATGTTGTAGTTGCATGTTGCATGTTGCACGTCACATGTTGTAGTGGCATGTTGCACGTCACATGTTTTAGTAGCAAGTTGCAAGTCACATCTTGTAGCAGCATGTTTCACGTCAAATGTTACACTCATATCCCCAATACAAAACTGATACCCTTCAACTTAAAGGGATATTTTTACCCATATCCACACTATTCTTTTCTAATCCTACAAAATAGTGATATTTTGAACTTATGTCCCCTCTAGAAAAAGGGATATTTGTACTTTTTCACGTCACAAATGTGATGTGTTACAAGTAAGAAAAGACGTGTTCTCCTGACACCACGCGTGTTGCCCATCTGCTCATCCCCACGGCAATGTTTATGTTCGTTCTATTCACTGTTAGATGACTTACAGCCTAAGACTTTTTTTATTTTTGGATTACTGTCCACGTGACGTGAGCATTTGCGATTGGAATCAATAATGAGAGAATCTGATCAAATACAGCTGATTGCTCTCGATGTAGGCTCGCCTTATGGTTGTTGTGATAATGCATTGACTCGTGGAAGGGGGAGATGGTGGTTTGTGAGGTTTGCCTATACTTCCTTATGCAATAAAATAAAAAAAATCCAAAATATTTTCTTTGAAGGCGCCCTGGCTGTTGTAGTTCGAACATTGGGCGTATCATTGGTGGGCGTATCATTGGTGGGCGTATCATTGGTGGGCGTATCATTGGTGGGCGTATAAGTGGTGGGCGTATCATTGGTGGGCGTATCATTGGTGGGCGTATCATTGGTGGGCGTAATGGTCGACCCGCAGCGGGCAGCATTCATGTTATGACGGTATTTTATTATTGAATTTTGGGGTTTGAATTAATTATGGCTGGCCAAGGCAAGGATTTTTAGACTCTAGCTCATATCAGCGATGTGCTGGAACCGGTTTGGTCTGGTTCTGGAGAACCGGTTATTAAACTTTAAAAATTCAACCGAACCGATGTTTAAAAATGTCAAAATAATATTTAAAAAAAATAAAAATAAAATGTTGACGGTTTTCTATGACTGACACGTGATGAACCGGTTGTTGCTTGACTGACACGTCATGAACCAGTTATTGCTTGATTGACACGTCATAAACCAGTTGTTGCCTGATTGACACGTCATGAACCGGTTGTTGCTTAACTGACATGTCATGAACCGGTTGTTGCGTGACTGACACGTCATGAACCGGTTGTTGCTTGACTGACACGTCATGAACCGGTTATTGCTTGACTGACACGTCATGAACCAGTTATTGCTTGATTGACACGTCATAAACCAGTTGTTGACTGATTGACACGTCATGAACCGGTTGTTGCTTAACTGACATGTCATGAACCGGTTGTTGCGTGACTGACACGTCATGAACCGGTTGTTGCTTGACTGACACGTCATGAACCGGTTGTTGCTTAACTGACATGTCATGAACCGGTTGTTGCTTTATTGACACGTCATGAACCGGTTGTTGCTTGATTGACACGCCATGAACCGGTTTTTGCTTAATTGACATGTCATGAACCGGTTGTTGCTTAACTGACATGTCATGAACCGGTTGTTGCTGGATTGACACGTCATGAACCGGTTGTTGCTTGATTGACACGTCATGAACCGGTTGTTGCTTAACTGACATGTCATGAACCGGTTGTTGCTGGATTGACACGTCATGAACCAGTTGTTGCTTGATTGAAACGTCATGAACCAGTTGTTGCTCGATTGACACGTCATGAACCAGTTGTTGCTTGATTGACACGTCACGAACCAGTTGTTGCACGATTGACACGTGATGAACCAGTTGTTGCTCGATTGACACGTCATGAACCAGTTGTTGCTCGATTGACACGTCATGAACCAGTTGTGGCTTTATTGACACGTCATGAACCAGTTGTTGCTCGATTGACACGTCACGAACCCGTTGCTGCTCGATTGACACGTCATGAACCAGTTGTTGCTCGATTGACAAGTCATGAACCGGTTGTTGCTGGATTGACACGTCACGAACCAGTTGTTGCTTAACTGCCAGCCCACAGTTGGCTCGTATCATTGGACGGTCACTAAGTCTTAACTGACACGTCACGAACCAGTTGTTGCTTAACTGCCAGCCCACCGTTGGCTTGTAATCATTGGACGGTCACTAAGTCTTAATTGGCAAGTCACGAACCAGTTGTTGCTTAACTGCCAGCCCACCGTTGGCTCGTATCATTGGACGGTCACTAAGTCTTAATTGGCACGTCACGAACCAGTTGTTGCTTAACTGCCAGCCCACCGTTGGCTCGTATCATTGGACGGTCACTAAGTCTTAATTGGCACGTCACGAACCAGTTGTTGCTTAACTGCCAGCCCACCGTTGGCTTGTAATCATTGGACGGTCACTAAGTCTTAACTGACACGTCACGAACCAGTTGTTGCTTAACTGCCAGCCCACCGTTGGCTCGTATCATTGGACGGTCACTAAGTCTTAATTGGCACGTCACGAACCAGTTGTTGCTTAACTGCCAGCCCACCGTTGGCTTGTAATCATTGGACGGTCACTAAGTCTTAACTGGCACGTCACGTACCAGTTGTTGCTTAACTGCCAGCCCACCGTTTGCTTGGAATCATTGGACGGTCACTAAGTCTTAACTGACACGTCACGAACCAGTTGTTGCTTAAATGCCAGCCCACTGTTGGCTTGTAATCATTGGACGGTCACTAAGTCTTAACTGACAAGTCACGAACCAGTTGTTGCTTAACTGCCAGCCCACCGTTGGCTTGTAATCATTGGACGGTCACTAAGTCTTAACTGACACGTCACGAACCAGTTGTTGCTTAACTGCCAGGCCACAGTTGGCTCGTATCATTGGACGGTCACTAAGTCTTAATTGGCATGTCACGAACCAGTTGTTGCTTAACTGCCAGCCCACCGTTGGCTTGTAATCATTGGACGTCACTAAGTCTTTAACAAAGCAGACAATGGCACAACTCGTAGTCACACACTCCACTCCTGGTTCCCAGTCCATGGGGTCGAGACCCCAAATGGGACCGTGGGGGTTGGGGGGGGGTCAGAGCCGTCGCGTTGGCCCTGCAACTTCTGTAGGATTTTTAAGGGGCCCAGAATTTTGAGGTGGAAAAAATAATATGCTTTGAATGCAGGTAAACACCAGTGTCCGGGGGTTGATGAGATAAGGGGGGGGGGGGGTGTCCCTCACCAGTAGCCAAGCCAAGGCGGGGGGGGGGGGGGGGGGAAACATTTCAAAAAAAAAAA
>CAXITT010000248.1:908989-925358 GCA_964033795.1 Lymnaea stagnalis
GGGGGCGGGGGGGGGTGGGCTGGGTTGTGGCCAGGAGGGGTGTGGCTGGGTTGTGGACAGAAGGGTCAGCTGGGTTGTGGTGGCCAGGAGGGATGGTCTGGGTTGTGGCCAGGAGGGGTGGTCTGGGTTGTGGCCAGGACAGGTGGGGCTCGATTGTGGCCAGGAGGGGTGAGGCAACAACCAACAAAAAGGTGCATAATGAGTCTCTGGGGAATGCAGTTTCTATTTATGGTTGGGAAAGGTACATAAGGGAAATTGTTCTTGTCAAGGGTGAGAACAAGTTCTTCTATATTTTTGAAATATTATAAGCCTATTTTGTGCGTGTTTATTTATAAAGGTGGAGCAAACTTCTGTAAAGAATGAGAAAGGTGTGGACTCCAAAATATCAAAGCCATGAGCTGGCTCGATGGGGTGTAAGAAGACGGTAAAAGAGTTTTATAGAGAAGTAAATCGTTTTCAATTACTTGGGGCAGCAGAACATGTTTTGAAAATTGACTGTAGCAGGGCCTGGAAAGTAAGGTCCACCATCGAACTGGACAACACACGAACGAACGCATGTTCAATATAATTCAAAGATTTGGCTGGATAAGGACGTTGGGTGGCGTTAATGAACGTAGAAATTATCTTTGCATCTGTGAAGAGATCGTGACTGACATCTGACACGCAGCTAAATCTACACACCAAGTCAAATATATATAAATTAGCACGGTGGTCCTATCCACATCCCCCCCCCCCCGACGAATGAATGTGGAGTGGCTAAATTTCTATTTAAAACATCTTTTTTTTCTTTTTTTTGTTGCAACAAAGACTAAAACATCGTTTGTGATTCCCAGGTGAAAACGCGAGTGGGTTTGTGTTCCGACAAGATGACCTCACCAGTGAGCAGTGGAAACAGAAGGATGAAGATTTCAACAATCATTATTTCGACGAGTGGGTCAGCAGGAAGATTGCCGTTCATAGAACTCTACCAGAAGCGAGGTCCTCAGAGTAGGTGTTTTTTTAAAAATCTGGGTAGGTTTGTCTGGGTAGGTTGTCTGGGTAGGTTGTCTGGGTAGGTTGTCTGGGTAAGTTTGTCTGGGTAGGTTGTCTGGGTAGGTTTGTCTGGGTAGGTTTGTCAGGGCAGTTTGTCTTGGTAAGTTTGTCTGGGCAGTTTATCTGGGTAAGTTTGTCTGGGTAGGTTGTCTGGGTAGGCTGTGAGTAGTGGCAGATCTAAGAATAAGTCTGGACGTTGGCGATTGCAGTACTGTTTGTGCGGAGTGCTTCAGTCTGTCTGTCTCATCCATCCACCCATCCATCCATCCATCCATCCATCCATCCATCCATCCATCCCTGTGTGCGACAGCCCATGTAGGGTTTTGGCCTGCCTCACCACTTCCTTCCACTCAGACCTAACTAATGCTTTTCTTTTTCCATGCTTGGTTTCCCAGCTACTGTAGATCTTTTTCCACATCATCCATCCATCTAAGCCTAAGTCTGACTTTGAGCCCTTTCTCTCTGGGGTTTTGGTGGCGCATCCTATTCTCTCCTCTGTCATTTGTTTTAAATCATTCAAATTCATTTCAACTATGAGCCTTACTTCTTACAGAGTTTAAATTTGATACGCAGCTTTATGTTGTTCTTATATGTTAAAATTTAACCCAGGCGTTAAAAACAACAGTTGTTTTACAGAGGTAAATATTCACTGGTCGGTCTAAACGAAATTTATGAAAGGATAACCGATGACACGTACAGTTTGTTAGGCTTTCCCTGATTCTCCTGAGACGGTTTTCTGTCACATCAAATATAGATATAAATCCCTTGACACACACATCAATTCGAGTGCATCTACCATCTCTAACAATATTCATATGGTATTTATAAGAATGGTTGTGAAATTCTGCCTCTGTTGGCTCTTCCTTTCTGCTACGGCGACGCTGAACTGAATGAACTGAAATGAGCGAGGCAAGGAATGCATCCTGCTCATCTTTTGTTTTCAACGAATTGAAATGGGAAATCATCTTTGACCTGTCATCTTCGGTAGTAATCTGGAAGCATTTTTGCACCTTACAGTTACAAGGTAGCCCTGTAACATGATTTCTTAACTTCTCATCTCGAGAAAACTCTCTTTTTCGTCCAGTAACTTGTTTTTTCTTCGGCTTATCTGTGACGATCGGTTTATCTACAACATCCGCCATGTTTGTTACTTGCAATGTTGCTAGCCGGTCACGTGACTTTTCTCTATATTCCCATTGGTTGGTACCAAAATAACTTGGACAGCTGTGACTTTTCCTTTGTAAACATTGGACATCGGTTGTTACTCCATTGTAGCCTATTTTTAAATACCTCAATAGCGGGTGACGACGGTGGGTTTTCGCTTGTATATTTTCAGAGGTCATAGTTAAGCACCAGTACTCGATGAAAGGGACGCAAACGCGAAAATGTGTAAAATTGGACAACTGTGGTTTTTCCCCTGTAGTCTTCAACTATTTTTGTTTTAGTCTTAACGTTTTATAACAATTATTTTCGAATCAAAATTTAACTTAAACAGCCAGGTACGCTGGTTTGAGGGATGTTAATTGAATCTCCAGATGTTTGTCCCAGAACTACGGTCAACTTCCCACAGCTTCCATCGTCATAACATTTTGTAACGAGGAGTGGGCGATCTTACTGAGGACTGTCCACAGCATCTTGGACCAGACACCAGGGGAGGTGCTGATGGAGATCATACTCATTGATGACTTCTCAACACTCGGTTAGTCTGTTCCTATCTGTCTTTCAATGAACACACATTTTCTGCGCCTCTCTGTCTTTCATTGGACACACATTTTGGACAGCGTTGACAACAGATCTATATTTACTTGTGCACGCAATGTTGGTGGATTTCTTCTTTCTCTGTGTGCATATGTGTGTAGTTTGGGCGTAGTGTGTGCAGGCCATACAAAGGAAAAGCGGCTCCCGGGTCGAAGCCTGAAAATGGTGCCCATCAATAAATAGAAAAAGGTGACGCCCGGGGTGAACCAATAAAAATAATATTTTGGCGCCCCTTGTCTTTGTGACACATGGGATTTCATCGTTTAATTTACTATTGAGGTTATATCTTAAGACAATTTTGGCACCACCCTGGGTGTGTGTATGTGAGTTTTCTCAGGATTGTCCCATAAAGTAGCACCCCTGCTTGCCTAAGGATTCCATTCTACTTTAATTTCAGATAGTGTGAAGCAGTCGAGCTACCAGTACACCACACGACCGCCGAGGGCGGCGCGCCGATTATATTTATATTTGTATTTGTTTTAATGTTGTGATGATTCATTTATCTGGAGAGCTACGTGAGTTAAATAAATGCCTCAGTCTAAACCTTTGTTTCGTTGCATCAAGTAATATAATGTTCAGATGTGTTTATTCTCTCCGCACAAGACTACCTGAAGCTCCCCTTGGAGGCCTACCTCCAACCAATCAAAGAAGTGCGACTCATCCGGGCATCGAGTCGTCTCGGACTGATAGAAGCAAGAAATTTCGGGTCAAGGTTAGCCGCAGGAGACGTCATCATATTTCTGGATTCTCACATTGAGTGTTTTCCAGGTACTCGGTTTAATGATATAATATTTATTTCTGTAAATTCTTGGAGATGCAGACATAGACATATCCTACAACGGCAACAGCAACAACAATGGCCCCTTTCTACTCTTAAGATGTGCAGTCGACCACGTGCCGTAGGAAGGGGCGCGGAGAGGGCGGTCCACCCTGGGCGGCTCTTTTCGACTTAATATGGAGGGGCAGCATTTTTGGAAACATGCCGACTTTTTCATTGTAAGAGTGCGGCACCAACACTAGCTACGCCACTGAGCCGGCCTCATGCGGCCAAGTGGATAGTTTGAATATTGCTTTAACTTTTGAGATGACGTCACATCATTGATTATAATTTGATATCGTCATCTTTCAATATTCTTGGTTGATTCCTTGACACACTCCTTTACGTGAACTTAAATATCTGAAGTGCTTTCAACACCTGTACTGTAGGCATTCTGTAGACCGGATAGGTGCTTTCAACACCTGCACTGTAAGCATTCTGTAGACCGGATAGGTGCTTTCGACACCTGTACTGTAAGCATTCTGTAGACCGGATAGGTGCTTTCGACACCTGTACTGTAGGCATTCTGTAGACCGGATAGGTGCTTTTGACACCTGTACTGTAGGCATTCTGTAGACCGGATAGGTGCTTTCGACACCTGTACTCTAGGCATTCTGTAGACCGGATAGGTGCTTTTGACACCTGTACTGTAGGCATTCTGTAGACCGGATAGGTGCTTTCGACAGCTGTACTGTAGGCATTCTGTAGACCGGATAGGTGCTTTCTACACCTGTACTGTAGGCATTCTGTAGACCGGATAGGTGCTTTCGACACCTGTACTGTAGGCATTCTGTAGACCGGATAGGTGCTTTCGACACCTGTACTGTAGGCATTCTGTAGACCGGATAGGTGCTTTCGACACCTGTACTGTAGACATTCTGTAGACCGGTATATAGCGTTGATTCATGCATGTAACCTCTAACCGTCATACAAAATCTTCGATCAACAATTGTACATTCTCCAACATAGGCTGGATCGAACCCCTGCTTGCCCCCATCAGAGACGACCCTAAAACTGTTACGTTTCCCACCATCGAAACAATCAACAAGCACACGTTTGGAATAGACCTGACTGCGGTGGACGCGCCCATCGGATCAGTGAGCCTTAACAATCTCCTGTTCATCTGGATGGACCGGTCCAAGAGGACACAGGTCAAAGGTCTCTATGAGAAGTATGTGAAATGTCATCCCATGCAATTTAATTTACGTTCTAGTTCAAATCTATTCTAATGAAATGGAAATAAATTATACCATTTATTTTAAGATTTATTAATTTAAACAAAACAAAATACTTACAAATTTGTTTAAAGTAACAAAATGGGTGAGATGGAGTCAAATGAGTGTTACCTCATTAAACCATTCCATATTTAATTTTTGGCTCAATTTCGTATATATTCATTTTTTTCGTGCAATTGATTTTTAAAAATTACAAATCTTTTTGAATTAAGGCAAAAAGTTGATTAAAAAAAAAATCCTTATTAAGGCAAATAGTTATAGTCAGTGACGTAGCTAGGGTTGGTGTCACCCGGAGCGGTAAACTCGTGGTGTCACCCCCCCACCCCTCCCCTAGACTCCCGCGATGGATTTCTTCTTGTTCAACTAAGTCCACAGTGTAACAATGACAAGAACAAAAACAAACAAATTTATTGAAGGTCAGGAGGTAAAGTAAATGTATTTAAGAACTGTGACATGTACTTGTAATCGCCCATTGTTATCAAAAGGATAGCTTTATTTCTCAGAATTTAGATACATATAGCTTCCTGTCATTTACGAAAGTTATCGAACACTTCATTCGGCGTTGAATCATGGTCAAAACGGTGTGTTTCTGGCCTAATAATAAGGTCACCTAATTTCTGACGAATCGACTTTGAACTTTTCATAAAACACGCATTTTGATTGGTTACACGGGTGGAACATGTACGTGTCATCGGTTATCCTTTCATGAATTTCGTTTAGACCGACCAGTGAATATTTACCTCTGTAAATAAGCAATGTTTCTATTTGGTGTCACCCCCTGTGATGGTGTCACCTGGTGCGGTGCGCACCCCCGCACCCCCTAGCTACGCCACTGGTTATAATTATACATTTTTAAAATAAAAATCCTTGTAAATCCAAATTCTTGTGAGTTTTTTTATTTATTTCAAATCTTTGCAAGCAAAATAGATCTAGTTTTTTTTTTTTTTTTTTTTCTTTTAAAGCAAAATATATATTTATTTTAAATATATACATTGCAAGTAGCTTATTATTTTATTTAATTTTTGTGTGTTTTTTTTTTTTTTTCTTGTCTTTGCAAGCAAAATAGATCTAGTTTTTTTTTTTTTTTTTTTACTTGTAAAGCAAAATATATATATATTTTAAATATATACATTGCAAGTAGCTTATTAGTTTATTTAGTATAAGTTTATTATTAGTTTACTATTAGTTTCATTTTCATATTAGTTTTCAATTACTTTATTATTAGTTTCATATTAGTGTATATTTTGCTCGGTATCAAAAGGGAAATGAGTGAGTCTAATTGTTGCCATGTTGTCCCCAAGGTCTCCGACCATGCCAGGTGGGCTGTATGCGGTATCAAAGTCGTGGTTCAATGAGCTCGGCACGTACGATCCACAGCTGATGGGGTGGGGAGGGGAGAATATTGAAATGTCCTTCAAGGTAAATCACTGGAATACAGAGTCTGTCCTATTCATCAATCAGTGACCCACAGTGACCCACAGTGACCCACAGTGACCCACACGTTGAGATGCCAGTAATTTCATTTAAACAACAACAAAGGCAGAATTAAACAACAACAAAGACAGAATTAAACAACAACAAAGACAGAATTAAACAACAACAAAGACAGAATTAAACAACAACAAAGACAGAATTAAACAACAACAAAGACAGAATTAAACAACAACAAAGACAGAATTAAACAACAACAAAGACAGAATTAAACAACAACAAAGACAGAATTAAACAACAACAAAGACAGAATTAAACAACAACAAAGACAGAATTAAACAACAACAAAGACAGAATTAAACAACAACAAAGACAGAATTAAACAACAACAAAGACAGAATTAAACAACAACAAAGACAGAATTAAACAACAACAAAGACAGAATTAAACAACAACAAAGACAGAGTTAAACAACAACAAAGACAGAGTTAAACAACAACAAAGACAGAGTTAAACAACAACAAAGACAGAGTTAAACAACAACAAAGACAGAGTTAAACAACAACAAAGACAGAGTTAAACAACAACAAAGACAGAGTTAAACAACAACAAAGACAGAGTTAAACAACAACAAAGACAGAGTTAAACAACAACAAAGACAGAGTTAAACAACAACAAAGACAGAATTAAACAACAACAAAGACAGAATTAAACAACAACAAAGACAGAATTAAACAACAACAAAGACAGAATTAAACAACAACAAAGACAGAATTAAACAACAACAAAGACAGAATTAAACAACAACAAAGACAGAATTAAACAACAACAAAGACAGAATTAAACAACAACAAAGACAGAATTAAACAACAACAAAGACAGAATTAAACAACAACAAAGACAGAATTAAACAACAACAAAGACAGAATTAAACAACAACAAAGACAGAATTAAACAACAACAAAGACAGAATTAAACAACAACAAAGACAGAATTAAACAACAACAAAGACACAAGCGAGTTGATTGAAGACAAGTGAAAGGGCGAGTAGAGTTGAGTGCTACTAAATTATAAATGGCCTGTTTTCTTAAAAAGTGTATGAGAACCTTTTAGCTGGCAAATGTTGAACATTTAAAAGTGTTTACCTTTACAGAGGTCACTTGTTAAAAATCTTTTTTTGAAACATATTTTTTGAGACCTAAATTTTTTACAATGTAGAATTGTTTTAAATGCATGTTAATCTGCTTTGGTTCATATGGGCTGTGTGTCTCTTATACAGTAAGACCTCCGTTTGCGACCCTCTCTTGAACGACTTCCTCTAAAACGTGACTTGAGACCGTCAAATAATTCAATTTTACGACCTCGCTCCTGAAAAAGTCAGCTTCCAAAGCAATGTTATATCTGTGCGTTTGAAGAAAACAGTTTCGTGGACAGCTTTAAACGGCAGACGATAAATAAAGCAGCTAGGACAACGGTTCTCAACCTGTGGGTCTTGACCCCTTTGGGGGTCGCGTGACCATTTTCCAGGGGTCGCCTAAGACCATCTGAAAACACATATCCTTACAGCTATGAAGTAGCAACAAAAATAATTGTGTGTCTGGGGGGTCGCCACGACACGAGAAACTGTATTTAAAGGGTCGTGGCACTAGGAAGGTTGAGAACCACTGAGCTAGGAAGTAGTGAAGGGGAAATAACACTTGGACCTATCAACTTCTCCACTGCCTTGAAATACTCCAAGGAGCTGACCAGATTTGCCCTGAGCAGGGGCCTCTCAGACCTTGCCGACACCATGGCTGGTGTTCAAAGTGACATACTAAAAGAACGTACACGGGTGGGGGGGGGGTGGGGGGGGGATCATGCAAACAAACAGAAATAGCAGCTTTCTTTCAACAACAACAAAAAATACTCCATGATTAAATACAAATAATTACAACAATATGAATGCTCGTATCTTCTACCGGTACATACATATTTCTAATTCTAAGCATGTACTCAGCACTTACACTCGCTTTAAAACAACTACCATACCAATACCAGCATTGATTTTTATTTGGAATTAATGAGGAACAGGAAGATAGTTGACTTTATTGGTTGTGAGACAGAGTGTAATCTATATTTCTGAACGAAATATGGTATTTATTGACTATACTTAATGGTACTATATTTTTTTACTTGTTTACTTAATTTTTTAAATGTCTTTTTTCGAAAATGTCCTACCTCTTTTTTAAGACCCCCTTAATTTGCGACCTTGTTTTTTTTTAAAAGGTCGTAAAACGGAGGTTTTACTGTATATATTTTGCTTCTGGTGTGTCCTGCTTCCTTCCTACAACTGGGCCTCCCGCTACTCAAAATGTTTAATATTAATAGTACTCAGTGAAAAAAGAGCCACCACGAAGCGAGCGTCCTGCGTGACGAATGAAGTCAGGTCAAACGGTGGACTTTTTCCTTTCTATTTTATTAATCAATAAAGAGCCCTTGGTATCGTGTAGGACTGTCTGTATGCCTATTGTTTAAAGGCCGGCAGTTTGGATGTAGGACTGAATGTCTGTAGGCCTATTGTTTAAAGGCGGCAGTTTGGATGTAGGATTGAATGTCTGTAGGCCTATTGTTTAAAGGCCGGCAGGTTGGATGTAGGCCTGAATGTCTGTAGGCCTATTGTTTAAAGGATGGCATATATTAAAGTTAAAGGAAATGATAAGTTAACTCTTTCCGTAACACTTGGACCTACCGGCATTTTCTCCACATGCCCGGACCCAGTATAAAAAAAACTCCACCCGGTTAAGCCCTAGTTTATTATTATCTTTACAGTTATCTATGTTTGTTAACATGATGAAATGATACCATTTAGAATTTAGAACGTATTTTGCGCTCTAAAAAAAAAATAAATAATTAACATCAAAGTAAACCTTTTCAACTGAAAACATTTTGGCTTCATTGGAAATATTTTTAAGCCAACGCTTTGTTCCCCAATGTTTTTTCCTAGGTTTGGATGTGTGGTGGTTCGCTGAAAACATCCATATGTTCCCATGTGGCCCACATGTTCCGAGACAAGTCTCCGAATATCTGGCCCAACCACAGCGAGATGATCAAGAAGAATTCGTTTCGAGTAGCCGAGACTTGGATGGATCGATACAAGCATTTCTTCTACGAGAGAAACGCATACAACATGGTAAGTATCGGAATAGAATATTGCATAACTGCTGAGTAATCGATATGAAAGTATTTGAATATTTATTTTAGTATATTACTATTATTACTATACTGTAATGAATCGTTTCGATTAGTCGAAGTTTGGATGGATCGATACAAGCATTTCTTCTACGAGAGAAACACATACAACATGGTAAATATCGGAATACATTTATTTAACAATATACATGTTGGCTAAATAGTTGAGAAATTGCTTCCTTAGTATAATCTAATTTAAAGAAACATTCATAGATTTATTTATTTTCGATTTCTAAACTGTTAAAATATTTTTTTAATAGAACATGTACCATTATGTAACCAAAAATACCCCCACCCCCAATGTTGTCCTTCCCATGCAGATTTCGATGACGTAATGCATATGTTAACAATGAATCTTGTCCTTCCCAGCCAGATTTTGGTGACGTATCCAGTAGGACAGACCTGAGAAGGTCACTGAGATGTCATGACTTTGACTGGTATCTGGACAATGTCCACCCTGAATTAAGATGGGAGATCAATGAGCAGAGTCCCTACTTCGGACAGGTAAAGCCAATTAATTGTTTTGGTCGACTAACATGGCGACGCATAAGCTTGATCTAAGATTAAAAACAACAACTACTACAGCGTAACCTCGTGGGACGAAGCTCCACTGGAGACGAAACAAACATCATAAAAGCTATTAAATTTGTGATCGTTTGGCTGTCTGGAACTAGTGGTGAGAGAGACAACGTTTGGAACAACGCTATTATTTGAGAATATACAGTACAATATACAGTACAATATACAGTACAATATACAGTACAATATACAGTACAATATACAGTA
Source organism: Lymnaea stagnalis (assembly GCA_964033795.1). NCBI lineage: Eukaryota > Metazoa > Mollusca > Gastropoda > Lymnaeidae > Lymnaea > Lymnaea stagnalis. The sequence continues at coordinate 919,277 of CAXITT010000248.1, forward strand.
CAATATACAGTACAATACCTTTTTATAAATATTTAACTCATCATTTTTGGTGAGTATTTTGTGTACGTTATTTATAAATATTTTTTGACAATTAAAGAAATTTCTTATATATATATATATAGATAATATGTCTATATAGATGTCTATATATTTAAGATAAGATAAGATTCTTTTATTGATCCAAACAAATGGAAATGTTTTTAGATTGCATTCTACAAATACATTTTCAGCACATAAATAAATATCTATGTTAATAAAGTCCAAATAGTTCTTCAGGTGAAGGATGTTTAGTTTGTGTTATGTTCCTAGCTTTCTTGATTAGTCGGTTTATGCGGTGTTTAATATCTGACGATGAATTCCTACACCAGCAAGTAATACTGACATTAAGTAGGCTTCCACATGTTGCACAGTAGAATAAGTCAACGATTTGTTTGTTGACACCGAGCTGGTGCATTGTTTAAAAAGTAAGATCAGTCTTTGGTTGAAGTTTTTAATACAGCATTTGGCCTGACTTAGTGAAGTGAAAAATAGTACTTGGTGAATAATTTAATGTATTTCAATGGCCTGTGCGTCATGTGCAAATTTTGTTTCAGATTGAAAACAAAGAAGTGAAGCTCTGTCTTCGGTCAATTTTTGAAGGCCGCCATCCAGTGTTAGAGAAATGTGACATTCTAAACGGTCTACAGGTCAGGGGGATAAGAATACTACCAGTACCTAACGACCCAACCCTTTTATGTGACATTCTAAACGGTCTACAGGTCAGGGGGATAAGAATACTACCAGTACCAAACGACCCAACCCTTTTACGTGACATTCTAAACGGTCTACAGGTCAGGGGGATAAGAACACTACCAGTACCTAACGACCCAACCCTTTTACGTGACATTCTAAACGGTCTACAGGTCAGGGGGATAAGAACACTACCAGTACCTAACGACCCAACCCTTTTATGTGACATTCTAAACGCTCTACAGGTCAGGGGGATAAGAACACTACCAGTACCTAACGACCCAACCCTTTTACGTGACATTCTAAACGGTCTACAGGTCAGGGGGATAAGAACACTACCAGTACCTAACGACCCAACCCTTTTATGTGACATTCTAAACGCTCTACAGGTCAGGGGGATAAGAACACTACCAGTACCTAACGACCCAACCCTTTTACGTGACATTCTAAACGGTCTACAGGTCAGGGGGATAAGAACACTACCAGTACCTAACGACCCAACCCTTTTAATAAAAATAAATTTTTAAATTGAAATTTGCAATAAAGATTTTTTTTTATTTTCAGACGCCATTGTGTTAAAAAAATGATTCTGTAAAAAAAAAAAAAAAAAGTATACCGGTAGTATTTTTTAAAGTTAAAAAACAACAAACAAACAAACAAACAAACAAACAAACAAACAAACAAACAAAAACGCGTTATTTTTAAAATTAATTTTACTTTATTATTTAGTTGTGGAGATCAGCCGGTCCTGGCATACTGTCCTCTCTTGAAACTAACCTGGGGGTCGGTTCTGTCAGCATGGGGAAAAAAAGATTCTTCAATGTGGAGCTTTACACTTTAAGGCGCCCCAATCAAGAGGGAGTCAATACTTGGATTTATGACCAGGTGTTTTGTAACAATTTATAATATAACTATTTTAATACCGGTAACAATAGTTAAGTTAGAGACTATCTATCGAATTAATTTGAGAACAAAGTATAAAAACTGAAATAATTTTTAAAAGTTGATTTGATCAAATTGTCTATCTGCAGAAGAAGCACTTGATGAACAGAGAGACAGGTCTGTGCCTGGATGTCGACATTCGAGACAGGAAACCAACATTGTTGCCATGCGCAGACACTGACACTCAAAAGTGGGTGTGGCAGACACGAGAAGAGTTTCGTAATGCGCACAGAAGCAGGGGCGTGGCTATCGAGTGAACTGTTGAATTAAGTGTGGGCAAATGGCGAACAGACAGTGACGTTCCTCCGTGGAGTGGGCCGCTTTGGGCATCTACCACAGGTTTAAAATTTAAGCTGTACATGCATTTGGAAATAAAGAAAAAAACTAATCTCTGAAATTCCTCTCCGCAGCCAACCTTCTCCTTAGCCAACCCTCTCCCCAGCCAACCCTCTCCCCAGCCAACCCTCTCACCAGCCAACCCTCTCACCAGCCAACCCTCTCCTCAGCCAATCCTCTCCCCAGCCAACCCTCTCCCCAGCCAACACTCTCCCCAGCCAACCCTCTCCCCAGCCAACACTCTCCTCAGCCAACCCTATCCCCAGCCAACACTCTCCTAAGCCAACCCTCTCCCCAGCCAACACTCTCCCTAGCAAACACTCTCCCCAGCCAACCCTCTCCCAAGCCAACACTCTCCCCAGCCAACCCTATCTTCAGCCAACCCTCTCCCCAGCCAACCCTTTCCTTAGCCAACCCTCTCCCCAGCCAACCCTATCCTCAGCCAACCCTCTCCCCAGGCAACCCTCTAACTGCATCTACCCAAAGTCCCAGTGTGGCTTCCAGTGTTGTCGTTAAACTATAAACATGATACTCTCTTTAGGCCAGTTGCAAGATGCAGGAGAACTGTCGTGAACAGCAGAGACCTCTTTACATTGCTTTCAGAGATCCAACCAATGCCACCGAAGTGGCCTGTTCAGTATCTTCAATAAATTTTTTGTCCCCCTCGACTGATAGTCATTTCAGGAAAATATGCACAGCACAGTACCCTTCAATGGCGCGGTCTCTGGGGCATTCACAGTCAGCAGCGGAGTGAAACAAGGCTGCGTACTTTCATCAACACTCTTCCCCATTTTCTTCTTAAAGCTTCTTCAGTTTGCCTTCAGGGACCAAATCTGATGGCAGGCTGTTCAATATCGCCCGCCTTCATGCAAAGACCAAGGTAAAAATGTTACTAATTCGTGAACTGCTGTTCGCTGACGATGCTGCCTTAATATCTCAAACAGAAGAAGGTCTGCGGCAGTTAGTTAATCGCCTCTCCCACTGACCATTAGTCACAGAAAACAAATTTAATGTCATGCGTGCAAGAGACCCAATCAAATACAAAGGTAACTATTGAGATACATAATCTGTAAGTAGTTGAGAATGTCACGTACCTTAGGTCCAAAATCTCTAGTTTACTCTCCGTAGACAAAGAGGTAAACATCAGGATCGAAAAAGCAGCAGTAAGTATGGCTAAATGGAATAAGCGAGTGTGGAATAATCCTAAACTCACTGCAGCACAAAAAATAACTGTCTATCAGGCATGTGACTTGAAGAGCCCATAAGCGAGAGTCATGAGCGTAAACTCAATAGCTTCAACCAAAGATATCTGCGTCACCTTTTGAGAATTCGATGGCAGGACTAAGCGCCTAACACAGAGGTCTTGGAACGTGCCAAAATGTGAAGGATTTTCTCCGCTTTAAGCAAGAGGTGTCTCCACTGGTTAGGCCATGTAAGGAGAATGGAGAAATATCGCATTCCAAAGAATCTGCTCCTAAAGATTTGGCAGAGGGGGGGGGGGGCAGGACTTATTGGTCGGCTATGATTTAAAGGACGTTTGTAAAGGGAACAAGAGGAAAGAAAAGGATTTTCTCCGCTTTAAGCAAGAGGTGTCTCCACTGGTTAGGCCATGTAAGGAGAATGGGGAAGTATCGCATTCCAAAGAATCTGCTCCTAAAGATTTGGCAGAGGGGGGGGGGGCAAGACTTATTGGTCGGCTATGATTTAAAGGACGTTTGTAAAAGGAACAAGAGGAAAGAAATCATAGAAATCGGTGAGTGGGAGATCATCACTGAGAACCGTTCCAGATGGCGAACAGCAGTGTATGGGGGAGTAAAACAGCAGTGTATGAGGGAGTAAAACAGCAGTGTATGAGGGAGTAAAACAGCAGTGTATGAGGGAGTCAACCAGGCAGAAGATGCGCGAAACAAAACCCTTGCAATGAAAATAGCATTACGGAAGGCCAAAGTTAACCAGAGGTCAAGGTTCTCCTACAAGGACAACCAAAACTGTCATACCAGGATCGGCCCCCTAACCCCAATCTCTGAAGTGTCAATAAACTACTCCAGCGTCTCGCAAAAACAGAACTTATTAAAATGTATACAGTCCTTTAACATTGACGGAATCTTCCAGAAATATGGCATTTCTATTAGAAAATTCAAAAATATTTTTTTACTTAATATTCGAGAACGATATGTATCTGCACATCTCTAGTACCTAAACCCCTAAAAAAGGATGTATTTTTTCATAAATTTAATAAATATTAAGATTTATGGTAAAGAAAGCTAATTAAACAAATCTTCTTTCTTGATATACCGAAAAACTGTTTTAAGAAATTTTAAAATAGACGTTTCAATATTCTGAAAATGTGAAAACATTTTTTTTTTCAAAGAATGTCTCTCTTGTTTAAAAAAAATGTATTTGTGAACTTTTTTTTTTCTTTTAAAGGGAAGTAATTTCGTACTTTTAAGTACCGTAACGCTCTACTAAATGTTGTTTCTCTAAATAACATTCCTAAATGGAGAATTTATTAGTGACTATTATTCTTTGGAAAGTTTCCTTAATTAAAGGAAGAGAATACATATTACTTTCAATTTCAAAAATTATAGTGGATTAGTTCCCCTTTAAGGTGTCCTCTTTGATAACACCCACTGACTGGGGATAGGGGCTGGGTTCAATACCAAAGAGTGTGATTGTGTGAACAACTACGTAAAAACTGACATTCTTTGTGTTACTGATAGTCAGTAGTCACCAAACGGTATGTCAATATTTAAAATCCTAATGTCTTACGACAAAGTGACAGCCACGTATTCTATTTATAGACGGTGCTTTGGTTTCGAGGCTTGCACACTAGCCAACTTCAATTCACGTAAAAATCTTTCGAATCCACTTATTAAAGCTGCATGGCTTCGAAAGATCTGGCAGAAATAAATTGCTTAACTTTCATAGTGATTTGATAGCATTACATATTATAGATATTGCTGACTGATGTCAATGTCAGGATGTTTGCTGTCATTTGTTGCTGAGTGGTGTTGATATACGCCTGTGTGTTGTCCAAAATTTGCTATTATTAGTAGTATTAGCTGTCCCTTTTGTGTCAGCTGTCCCTATTTCGCTGTTCATGTGTCGATGTATTTGTTGACAGTGGATGTATGTGTCTGTGTGTATATGCATGCGTGTGTCTTTGTGTATCAGTATGTATGTGTGCTTTTCAAGCTATGCCTATGACTATTAGTCGACGTTCTGTGTACTGTCCATATGTCTACGTGCTCCGTTGATTTTTTTCCTCATAAATCCTGTTCATATCTATCGTCTGTCGCCGTGTGCTGTTCAGATTTCGCTAAGAACTTTCCACGTGTCGCACTGACAAATGTTTGTGTTAAGCCATATAGTCCCTACTAATCGAAAGTATTCGCCCACAACACAGACAAACGATTGCAGCTGTTGCACTGTCAGAGTGTGCAAGAAATCCAGCTCTCAATAAACTAAGCGACTCTCTCATTTCGGAATTTCCCGTTTTCAGTGATGCCATGCTGTTGAGCACATTTACGTAGACGCTAGGCCTGCGTATGAGAGATGGAGGCCACTAACAAACACACAATGTGTATATGACGGTAGAAACAGAAAGAAAAGATATTCCTAACATTCCTTGTTTTGATCTGATGGAATGTGATTCCCGGTGTCTTGAAACAAACACACACACATACACACACACCTGCACCCACGCACACAAGATGAACGCAAACAACTCCAAACATTCAAACAACAAAAACAAAGTGTTCTGCTCCACTTAGTGAAGCGTAATCGAATCCAAACAATGCATTTCTTGGACCTTCATGTAAACTCATGCTGAGTTTTTCATGAATAGAAACAATGATAAGTATGAGGGAAGGGGGCTGTCAGGATGAATGGAAAAGGGAGAGGGGGGTAGGTGATAGGGGTGTTACGGTGTTTTGGGGCGGGTAGGTGATAGGGGTGTTAGGGTGATGGTGGGTTAGGGTGATTGGGGGTAGGTGATAGGGGTGTTAGGGTGATTGGGGGCGGGTAGGTGTTAGGGTGATATGATGGTATGATGGTATGATGGTATGATGGTATG
>CAXITT010000248.1:939761-953822 GCA_964033795.1 Lymnaea stagnalis
TGTTTATATCATGCACATATACCAAACATTCTGTTTATAGCATGCACATATACCAAACATTCTGTTTATATCATGCACATATACCAAACATTCTGTTTATAGCATGCACATATACCAAACATTCTGTTTATATCATGCACATATACCAAACATTCTGTTTATAGCATGCACATATACCAAACATTCTGTATATATCATGCACATATACCAAACATTCTGTTTATATCATGCACATATACCAAACATTCTGTTTATAGCATGCACATATACTAAACATCCTGTTTATATCATGCACATATACCAAAAATTCTGTTTATAGCATGCACATATACCAAACATTCTGTTTATATCATGCACATATACCAAACATTCTGTTTATAGCATGCACATATACCAAACATTCTGTTTATAGCATGCACATATACCAAACATTCTGTTTATAGCATGCACATATACCAAACATTCTGTTTATAGCATGCACATATACCAAACATTCTGTTTATAGCATGCACATATACCAAACATCATGTTTATACCATGCACATATACCAAACATTCTGTTTATAGCATGCACATATACCAAGCATTCTTAGCGACCTCTTTAATCCCTAATTCCAGCGTTCAATGTTGTCTCGGCGCTATCTGATTATGATGAAATAAATCACAGAGTAACTCGTTATGAGTAACCGGTTATCGACTTTAGGAACCCAGTGTTCTCTCGTGGTCAGTTATAACTAAATTTCTTTAAGCAGCATATGTTAAATAGTACTGCATGACTTGTATGTATGTATGTATGGCATCTTTCCGTCTGCGGGAGACGATATATTATCTTTATTGCTTGCAGCTCTTGGTGTGGCTGGTGAGACCAATCCTCGAATGGCAGTCTCTGTTACATTTCCCACACACGAATGCGGTGGAGCAGTATTTATCTGCCTTCCTCCTCGCTCTTTTTGCAGCTGTTTCCGCCCTGTTTTGAGCCTCGGCATGTAGTGATCCTGCCTTCACGATGTTCCGCCATGAGGATCGATCCTCTGCCAGCTCCTCCCACTTTGAGATGTCGATGTTGGCTGACTTCATGTCTCTTTTGCATATGTCTAAGTATCTCCGACGAGGCCGTCCAACTGACCCTTTCCCTGTCGCCAGCTCGCTGTATAGCACGTCCTTTGCTATGCGACCAGGTTGTATTCGCTTTACGTGTCCAAGCCAGCGGAGGCGTCTTTGGATTAACATGGCTGGGACGCTACACATGTTTGTTTGGGACAGAACATGCGTGTTGGGGACTCTGTCTTGGCATTTAGTGTCAAGGATGTGGCGCAGGCATCTGAGGTGGAAGCCATTGAGCCTTCGTTCGTGTTTAGAGTATGTGGTCCACGACTCGCATCCATACAGAAGTGTGCTCAGTACGCAGGCCTGGTACACCTGCAGCTTAGTTCTTGTTGTGAGTTTGGCGTTTGACCAGACTCTTTTCTTCAGTCTGGCCATAACAGTTGCGGCCTTCCCTATATATATCCTTCAACTTATCTCATCCTCCATTGAGAGTGTGCTCGATATGTTGGATCCCAGATATGTGAAAATGTCAACAGTATCCAAGTCGTAGTCGTCTATGGCGATAGTGGGGAGGGAGTCAGCACCCTGTGCCATAATGTTAGTTTTCTTTAGGCTAATTGTCAGGCCAAACTCTTTGCAGGCAGCGGATAGGCTGGATACGAGGCTCTGTAGGCCGTCTGCTGTGTGAGATACCAAAGCGGCATCGTCCGCAAACAAGAACTCCCGCAGCATGACCTTTCTTGTTTTAGTCTGAGCTCTAAGGCGGGCAATGTTGAATAATTTGCCGTCAGCTCTAGTGTGGATGTATATCCCCTCGCAGTTGTTCTTAAAGGCATACTGGAGTAGGATGGAGAAAAAGATTGCAAATAAAGTAGGAGCCAGCACGCAACCTTGCTTTACTCCACTACCCACTGGAAAAGCTTCTGAGCCGGCACCGTTATAGCACACTATGCCCTGCATGTTTTCGTGGAACTGCTTGATGATGTTAAGCAGTCGTGTAGGGCAGCATATCCTTTTGAGGATCTGAAACAGGCCGCTTCTGCTGACAAGATCAAAAGCCTTAGTGAGGTCGACAAACGCAATGTATAAAGGCATATGTTGCTCCCTGCACTTCTCCTGCAGCTGGCGCAGAGAGAAGATCATGACTATGGTTGCTCTACCGGCGCAAAAAACACATTGCGATGCTAGGGTCTGTAGGCGTGTTAATGCAACTCGGGCGAAAACCTTTCCAACTATGCTGAGGAGGGAGATTCCACGATAGTTGTTGCAGTCGCTCTTGTCTCCTTTATTTTTGTACAATGTAACGATGTTTGCATCTTTCAACTCTTGTGGTAGCTGTCCCTGTTCCCAGCACAGAGTAAGGAGATCGTGCAAGGGCCGTAATAGTATTCCTTTTCCACATTTGAGAGCTTCTGGTGGGATACCATCATTGCCCGGGGCTTTCCCACTGGCGAGACAATCGATGGCACTACGTAGCTCTTCTATGATGGGTAGGGTGTCAAGCTCCTCCATGACCGGTAAGTCTGGGATATCGTCCAGGGCAGCGGTTGAGACATGGTTCATCGTTGCGTATATTTCCAAGCAGTGCTCTATCCACCGCTTTAGTTGTTTATCTCGATCAGTAATAATTTCCCCTGATTTGGACATTAAGGGCGCAGTCTTGGAGATCAGAGGGCCTGTTGCTTGCTTTATATTCTCGTACATTGACTTTGTATCACCTCTATCAGCAGCTGATTGTATGCAGGAGCTTAGATTGAGCCAGTATGTGTTAGCGTAGTGGCGAGCTGCCTGCTGGGCATTTGTCTTGGCGCTTTTAAGCGATTGTAGAGTTGCAGGGCAAGGTCTGTCTTTATAAGCTAAGAGGGCCTTTCTTTTTGCATCGGTGACATGTTTCATTTCCTGCCAATGGCCTCGAACCAATCTGCACTTTTGCGTTCTCTCTTTCCAAATGCCGTGATAGCCGAGTTATAGATGTCTTACTGCTTGTCTTACTCTTATTCAATACGAGACGTTATAATTAGCCTACAATATTATTATTAATCAGTTGATTCCGGTAATGTTTTTTTTTAAATTTCTAGAGAAGTCGTGTTATATACAAAACTATAAACATATAAGTCATCTATGACAATTTTTACGTCAATCTAAACAAATAAGTCATCTATGATAATGTTTACGTCAATCTAAACATATAAGTAATCTATGACAATGTTTACGTAAATCTAAGAACGATTCAAGAAGTCACCAAATTCAATATAAAAATTGACATTTTTATACAGTACTATTAAAATTGATCGTTGTTCAAAGTGTACAATTATCAAATAATTTTCGTGGTAGATTGTAATTCAACACGAAGCCGGGTTCAGCTGCTAGTATGTTACTAAATATATATCTAGACAAAGCCGGGTTCAGCTGCTAGTATGTTACTAAATATATATCTAGACAAAGCTGGGTTCAGCTGCTAGTATGTTACTAAATATATATCTAGACAAAGCAGGGTACAGCTGCTAGTATGTTACTAAAGCTATATCTAGACTTTGTATTACATCGGGTGTGGGTGGGGAAGAAAAGTTTATTGAGCGAATATTATCCCAATCACCAATGCACCAAACAAGTCTGGTGGGCGATTGTTCTTAGTATTCTACTAGCAACAATCCGCTTCAGATAAATTGAATTTTTTTTTCTAAAAAGGGCAACATGAACTAAATCAGAATTTTGTACAGACCACAACCACCCTTACACTGTTGGGTTAGATACATTAATTCCATCATATAGGCTTTTGATGAAATGATTTTTAATTTATTTATAAATTGATTTCCGCCTGTGACGCTCAAGCAGAGCTGGCACGTGGTACAGCTGGCATCCCATCGAATTGATTCTCTGATCTCTTAAACATTATCCGTTTCTTGGATGACATTTGAGGTTGTCTTACCAGGCATGCAACAATCTATTTTTGAACACGATTTAAAAACATCACGTGGTCCCCCCAGAAGGGCCCTAAACTTGTAATCGTTTGCACTTTGAATACATTAAGAGTTGTCCGTCCATCAGGGGCAGTCACAGTAATGTCGCATTATCCAAGGCATCTCAGCTACGCCAGGGACCTATTTGTCCAGTGAATTAACCCCAGGTCTCATCCCACCGCCCAAAGTTGACCCCATGTCTTAGTTGCCGGTCAGAGCTGACAGTTGGACACGTTCTTCTCTAACTTCCTGGAGTGGCCAAGTTTTGGCCTGCCGGCGTCGTGGTATTTCACCCTTTCGATGGGACAGATTGGATTGACCAAACTTGTACCTACTCTCGGCTTTGTCTACCATCGACGATGAGCCGAGTCTGAGCGTTGTGTTGACATACTTTGGATACGTTTGTGTTAGAGGCATAGGTAAATGTATGAACATATTTAATCACCTGTATTATTTAGAGGTAGCACTACTGCAAGAAGTAGATTTCAGATGTTTCGTTGTAGGTCTGTGTAAGATGTGTTGATGCAGTCAATGGTACTGTGATTGTACGAGGTCACGTTGTAGGTCTGTGTAAGATGTGTTGATGCAGTCAATGGTACTGTGATTGTTGGCGGTCACGTTGTAGGTATGTGTAAGATGTGTTGATGCAGTCAATGGTACTGTGATTGTACGAGGTCACGTTGTAGGTCTGTGTAAGATGTGTTGATGCAGTCAATGGTACTGTGATTGTTGGAGGTCACGTTGTAGGTCTGTGTAAGATGTGTTGATGCAGTCAATGGTACTGTGATTGTTGGAGGTCACGTTGTAGGTCTGTGTAAGATGTGTTGATGCAGTCAATGGTACTGTGATTGTTGGAGGTCACGTTGTAGGTCTGTGTAAGATGTGTTGATGCAGTCAATGGTACTGTGATTGTTTGAGGTCACGTTGTAGGTCTGTGTAAGTTGTGTTGATGCAGTCGATGGTACTGTGATTGTTGTGCAAATTTGTGCACGGTTGGCAAGAATACTTGGTCCGGTTGAATAGAAGGTTAAATAATTTTTATCAATAAATAATCGACCAAGTTAAGATGTAATACCAACCAGTAAAAACATTAATGATAATCAGAAATCGCCTTCAACTGTGCTCCTTAGTTCTCCACAACTTTTATTTTAAAATGTTTGAGTCATTCATCAAGTATGATGAAACATTAAATTGAGCAGTGCAGCTTTTCAAAGGTACATCCTCTAAATCAGCGGTTCTCAACCTGTGGGTCGCGACCCCTTCGGGGGGGGGGGGGATGTCGAAGACCCTTACGCCGAGGATCGCCTAAGACCATCGTAAAACACATATTTATGAAGTAGCAACGAAACAAATTTTATGTTTGGGGGTCACCAAAAAATGTTTGAGTCATTCATCAAGTAGGATGAAACATTAAATTGAGCAGTGCAGCTTTTCAAAGGTACATCCTCTAAATCAGCGGTTCTCAACCGGTGGGTCGCGACCCCTTCGGGGGGGGGGGGATGTCGAAGACCCTTACGCCGAGGATCGCCTAAGACCATCGTAAAACACATATTTATGAAGTAGCAACGAAACTAATTTTATGTTTGGGGGTCACCACAAGAGGAGTAACTGTATTAAAGGGTCACGGCATTAGGAATGTTGAGACTCACTGCTCTAAATGTGTATAATCTAATTCAATACTGCCTGCACTGCTACTCAAGTAGCATGAGCTGTTTTCATTCGTTGTCAGCTTCTAAAAATATGATTTCATATTTGAAGGAGTCTGCGTGTGATTCATGTAGAGGCCTCTGTCAATAAATGCGTGTTGTGGTACGCGAGAGCAGGATGTTGTTAGTCAGTGGCAAATACGTGGTACCTCTCAGTCGTAGGATTTGGTGTCTGACATACCACCGTCTCCTCCCTCATGTTCAGCCTAAGGACAAAGAAACAAAACTATCAGATATCCACTGCCTTAAAGAAGGAGGGCCGCACTTAGGCGATATTTGTATGCACTGTTATGCTCTTGAACCCATACGTGGTGCATGTGGTATATGTCTTCATGTTTACATTTTTTATGACCTTGTAAAGACGGCATGTCAAATTTTGGAGACAGCTCACTTATTTATATGCCAACCATAATGCCAATTAAGTATGATTGCATTTCCTATTACAAATTGAAATGTAGTATTTGGTCTATGTGTTCACATCTTGGTCTGTACCCCTTACGTTGACACTTATATATAGGCCTACCAAAATGCTAACTGAGTATGATTTCATTTCCTATTACAAATTGAAGTCTGTAGTATTTGGTCTATGCGTTCACGTCTTGGTATGTGCCTCTTACAGTGACACTTTTGCTATTTTAACGTCATCAACCGCATGCCTTGTATAATGATGGGTCCTTACTAGTGGGTTCTCATTGCTCAGTATTTTGCTTGTCCTGGGAAAACTGGATAAACCTGACTCCAATCTCGGAGTGAAATCAATTCTTGATCAAAGATTCTAAAACTGAATTTAACTATGAAGGAGTTTTGTTTTAATAACGGCTACATTTGTATCATCTTTTAATGAATGAAAAACGGTGCTAAGATTGGTTGCTCACTTGCTACCAGTGGCATACATTGTGCACGGATTATCCCTCTATAGAGCAGGGCCGGACTTAGACTTGCTGAGGCCCTAAGCTATGCAACGTCCATATGCCCCGTAGCGTTTTAAATGACACCAGCTGGTCATAGAAAAATTAAAAATATATGGCCATCAGATTGTGAGGCCTTAAGCTGGAGCTTATTTAGCTTATGGTAAATCTGAGGCAGATTGTTAGGCTTTAAGCTGGAGCTTATTTATAGGTAAATCTCAGGCAGATTGTAAGGCCTTTTGCTGTAGTTTATTTAGCTTATAGGTCAATCCGGTACTGATATATAAGAATGCATAACTAGCCGATACTTTGCTTACTAAGCAAAGATTGATATGGCCGCCTGTAGAAAAAAACAACACACTTTGAGTTTTGCATTCTTCACACGTCACAAATTCTAAATTCGAATCCGTCACGAAATACAAGGTGTTCGTTTCATTTAAAAATGTTGTTACACGTATGTGTGTGTATACTGTGTGTGTATGTGTATGTATGTATGTATATATATATATATATATATATATATAACTATATTGATTTTGGAAGTTTAAAAACAACTACACAGTAGAAAGTTACTAAAGCAGGGTTCTCAGCCCATGTGACGTGACCTCCATTCGGTGTGTGAAGGGATATTTTTGGCGTCCCTGGTGAAACAATAAACTAAGAGAAAGAGTGATTTGTAAAAGAGCTTTCATTTTAATTGGCGTCTTAAAGTTTCAGCTGCAATGTCATCCTGACATTAATCACGTCTTTAATTGAAATAATATCATGCAGAAATATCTAGTTCTTATGTGGTTTCATTTATCATATTTTACCCTATCAAAATACTTTTTTTTTTTTTTTCAATCCATCGCAGTCGTGGGTCACTTTACTTATATAAATGTGATCACCACTTTAAAATGCTAGAGAAGCTGAGAACTTGAGCTGCCCATCTCATCCATTCAGCCTAGTTCTTAACTAGATTGTACTGGCTGCGGCTCATAGCGACCAATGGTGTGATGCACTAAGTTTAAGAAGAACACCAAACAAGACAATAGACATTATCTGGGATGGGAGGATTTCACCGGGAAGGTTTTTTATACACATGTATATATACAATTTGAACGGGATCTCGCTTGAGAAAACCGTGTGACAAGCTTACGTTGGAGGTTTGTCTATTCATCAGTTTGAAACCAGGTTATTTGAACAATATGCATAAATGCCACATAGCTTACCGACTGCATGTTCCTCCAAACCATTAGGTTAGTCAGAGAATGACTGACAAGACGAGCAGGCCATGCGACGCGAGTGCGTCATCTATTTCAGCAGGTACAAGGCAATGATGACCTTGGTCGGATGACTCGGATCGGATCGGTTGTTAAATTTTGACGAAGTCCATAGAGCACTGGGTTAAAAATATCCGTATTACAGTGACAACGGACAGAAATGCTTTGAGCTGTGTTCTGCAACCAAGTACAGAACCGGTTGTTGCTGGATTGGCAGTACATTGCTGCCTATTACACTTCAGTAATACGCGCTCGAGCCACGATGACAATGTATTGAAATGGCTGACCTCATTTAACATATCTTTTCATGACGGGGCCGCGTTTAGTTGTCAGAAAATGAATAGAGATACGTCTAATATTGACGGATGGCATTCTTGCGCATGTCATATTGACATCACTATTATAGACGTTTCTATGGTTTGTACTTGTATTTTTATCTGTGTTTACATTATGGTACTTGTATTGTTATACACGTGTCCATTGTTGGTAATTGAATTGTTATTTATGTGTCCATTGTTTGTACTTGCATTGTTATACATGTGCCCTTTGTTTGGACTTGTATTGTTATGTGTGTCCATTGTTGATACTTGTATTGTTATACTTGTGTCCATTGTTTGTACTTGTATTGTTATACATGTGCCCTTTGTTTGTTCTTGTATTGTTATTTGTGTGTACATTGTTGGTACTTGTGTTGTTATACTTGTGTCCAATGTTTTTAATGTTATATGTGCTGCCATATTTTGTACGTGTGTTGTTATATATTCTTCCGTTGTTTGTACTTATATTGTTAATTTTTTAAATGTATGTTTACATTGTTTTGACCTGTATACCACAAGCCATACTTCATCACTACGCCACTTTCATTGCACGTATTTACGAGGCAACAATGGCTTGAGAACACTTCAAGGTCGCTTGTCCTGCATGTTTGTAGTGGCGTTTTTTTGGGGAAAGGGGGGGGGGCGGTACAGCGGACATTTTTATTTCTGTGACATTTTTCTCCGTCTGTTGATTTTTCGTTTCAGAAATAATTACATGAAAGTGAAAGTGTCCCAATGTTATTCTTTAATGCATGTCAGAGCGGATATATTATCCTGTACGACAGCGTTTCCCGAATGCCGGGTCGGGACTCGGTACCGGGCCAAGAAAGCAACAAAAATAATTATAAAAACCGGTTGCTGGGTATTTGTTGTGGTGGTGTTATTTTTTTTCCCACACGAAAGTCAATCAGTCAATACAAGCTAGAAAGTCAATCAGTCAATACAAGCTAGAAAGTCAATCAGTCAATACAAGCTTGAAGGTCAATCAGTCAATACAAGCTAGAAAGTCAATCAGTCAATACAAGCTAGAAAGTCAATCAGTCAATACAAGCTAGAAAGTCAATCAGTCAATACAAGCTAGAAAGTCAATCAGTCAATACAAGCTAGAAAGTCAATCAGTCAATACAAGCTTGAAGGTCAATCAGTCAATACAAGCTAGAAAGTCAATCAGTCAATACAAGCTAGAAAGTCAATCAGTCAATACAAGCTAGAAAGTCAATCAGTCAATACAAGCTAGAAAGTCAATCAGTCAATACAAGCTTGAAGGTCAATCAGTCAATACAAGCTAGAAAGTCAATCAGTCAATACAAGCTTGAAGGTCAATCAGTCAATACAAGCTAGAAAGTCAATCAGTCAATACAAGCTTGAAGGTCAATCAGTCAATACAAGCTAGAAAGTCAATCAGTCAATACAAGCTTGAAGGTCAATCAGTCAATACAAGCTAGAAAGTCAATCAGTCAATACAAGCTAGAAGGTCAATCAGTCAATACAAGCTAGAAAGTCAATCAGTCAATACAAGCTAGAAGGTCAATCAGTCAATACAAGCTAGAAAGTCAATCAGTCAATACAAGCTAGAAAGTCAATCAGTCAATACAAGCTAGAAAGTCAATCAGTCAATACAAGCTAGAAAGTCAATCAGTCAATACAAGCTAGAAAGTCAATCAGTCAATACAAGCTTGAAGGTCAATCAGTCAATACAAGCTAGAAAGTCAATCAGTCAATACAAGCTAGAAAGTCAATCATTCAATACAAGCTTGAAGGTCAATCAGTCAATACAAGCTAGAAAGTCAATAATTCAATGCAAGCTAGAACGTCAATAATTCAATGCAAACTAGAAAGTCAATCAGTCAATTCAAACTAGAAAGTCAATCAGTCAATACAAGCTTGAAGGTCAATCAGTCAATACAAGCTAGAAAGTCAATAATTCAATGCAAGCTTGAAGGTCAATCAGTCAATACAAGCTAGAAAGTCAATAATTCAATGCAAGCTAGAAAGTCAATAAGTCAATGCAAGCTAGAAAGTCAATAATTCAATACAAGCTAGAAAGTCAATAATTCAATACAAGCTAGAAAGTCAATAATTCAATGCAAGCTAGAAAGTCAATCAGTCAATACAAGCTTGAAGGTCAATCAGTCAATACAAGCTAGAAAGTCAATAATTCAATGCAAGCTAGAAAGTCAATAATTCAATACAAGCTAGAAAGTCAATAATTCAATACAAGCTAGAAAGTCAATAATTCAATGCAAGCTAGAAAGTCAATAATTCAATGGAAGCTTGAAAGTCAATAAGTCAATGCAAGCTAGAAAGTCAATAAGTCAATGCAAACTAGAAAGTCAATCAGTCAATACAAGCTTGCAGGTCAATCAGTCAATACAAGCTAGAAAGTCAATAAGTCAATGCAAGCTTGAAAGTCAATAATTCAATGCAAGCTAGAAAGTCAATAAGTCAATGCACGCTAGAAAGTCAATGCAAGCTAGAAAGTCAATAAGTCAATGCAAGCTAGAAAGACAATCAGTCAATGCAAGCTTGAAATTCAAGTCAATGCAAGCTAGAAAGTCAATCAGTCAAGGCAAGCTAGAAAGTCAATAATTCCATGCAAGCTAGAAAGTCAATCAGTCAATACAAGTTTGAAGGTCAATCAGTCAATACAAGCTAGAAAGTCAATAATTCAATGCAAGCTAGAAAGTCAGTCAGTCAATGCAAGCTTGAAGGTCAATCAGTCAATACAAGCTTGAAAGTCAAGTCAATGCAAGCTAGAAAGTCAATCAGTCAATATAAGCTAGAAAGTCAATCAGTCAATGCAAGCTAGAAAGTCAATAATTCCATGCAAGCTAGAAAGTCAATAAGTCAATGCAAGCTAGAAAGTCAATAAGTCAATGCAAGCTAGAAGGTCAATAAGTCAATGCAAGCTAGAAAGTCAATCGATCAATACAAGCTAGAAAGTCAATAAGTCAATGCAAGCTAGAAAGTCAATAAGTCAATGCAAACTAGAAAGTCAATCAGTCAATGCAAGCTAGAAAGTCAATAAGTCAATGCAAGCGAGAGTCAATAAGTCAATGAAAGCTAGAAAGTCAATCTGTCAATGCAAGCTAGAGAGTCAATCAGTCAATGCAAGCTAGAAAGTCAATAATTAACAAGTCAATGCAAGCTAGAAAGTCTTTAAATGTCCCAACCCTACCCTCCCCTTTTTGAAATGTAAATACATTCCCCCGAGACTAATTGGTCCCCCACCCCCTTTTGGGGCGCGCTCTGTCCCACGTTGGGAAATACTGCCTTATAACTAAAAAAATCATTGTGATTTAACTATTAATTAGTTTTGTTTCGTTCCATTTAAGTAATAAAAAATATCCAAATGAAGTACCACTATATGTATACACTGTAAACGGTGTACCATGAGCTCTTTTCTGAAGTACCACTATATGTATACACACTGTACACGGTGTAACATGAGCTCTTTTCATGAAGTACCACTGTATGTATACACTGTACACGGTGTAACATGAGCTCTTTTCATGAAGTACCACTATATGTATACACTGTACACGGTGTAACATGAGCTCTTTTCATTGCTCTTTTTGGCTTGCTTGTGTAGGAGGGAAGGGGCGAGCAGGAGGGCCACATTAGTGTCAGAAAGCTCTTTCATCACCATGGATCACACGGTCAGTGAAGCTGAGTCCAGGTCTGGTGGAGCTGATGATCTCTTGTGTCAGGTTGACAAGTAGATCTCAAGATCGTCCATCTGTCAGAATTTTAGAAAGTAGTAATGGATGTTTTTTTTTTTTTTTTGGCTATAAGACAGACTTTTGTGTTTGAAGGGTCCTCAAGCAAAGCAGATTGTGACTATCATTCATCCTGATTTTCACCATAAAGACCTTAAGTGGGGAGGTACACCGAGAAAAATGGAAAAAAAGGTCTTTTTTCGATTTAACAGTAACCATTGATATCAAATTAAAGTGTATTCAATTCTGCACAATTATATGTCATTATTTTTAATTTAAGTTAAATAGTTCTTGAGATATGAATTTTTTTTTAGAAGAGGGTGTATCAGAATTTACACCATTTTTTTTTTTTTTAAATCCTTATACTTTTTCTATCTCAATTGTATTAAAACAAGGATGACCTCCCTAATTATTGTTTAATACAATGATCAGTCCTTTAAATATGGCGGCTTCCATGGAAATTAACAAAACATTTTTGTTAATATTAAAATTAAATTGTCTTAATATTTTTTATCATTTGTTTATACAATGCCTTCAAAGAAACGAGCGTTTCATGAAAATAGATATATTAAGCCAAATATTGGACCCAATGAGGATATTTTAAATGAAGTAAATTAATCAAAACAATCTGATTCCATTGAATCGTTTTCGTTGAATATGACTATGACTATTACTCCTTGACTTTGACTAAAATTAAAATTTAGTAGTCTTGATAACACCAAATGCCACGCCCAACCAGAACAACTCAGAAATTAAATTGATGATAGATATGTATGGAGTAAATGGTTCTCATTTAGATTAAAGTGAAAATTAAGACATATGTAAATCATTTCATTAAGTCATTAAGTGTTAATGTTTATAATAACAGGGAATCGGGAATCAGCAGAAATTAATTTAATTAGGCCAATATTTTTAGTCCTTTACCATCCAATTATTTTTTAGTAAATTTTTAGATATTTATACCCAAAATGCGAACGAATCGATGAATAAATTTATGTTGAAAATGTGCCCTAAGAACAAATATCATGGTATAAGTATAAGAGCTGTCCACATTGGTGTTGACTTAGCAACCCTTTTTTTCAATGATGGATTTAAAGTATTGGACGCTCATCTAAGATTTGCAGCTTTCCTTTGGAAAGTTTACTTTCAATTATTTTATTATGATGGGTGCTAAGCGGATAACGAAGGCACAAAAAACAAATGAATAAGTCCATAGAAGATAGAAGAACCAGAAGAAGGCTTAAATTAGGGTTAGAAGAGTCAAACATTGAAGCTAAATTACATGCTTATCTTTCAGGGGGGGTCATTAAAATTATAAAATTTATTTACTTAATGAACAAAATTATTGCGCGTTCATTCACACAATTTCGACATTTAATTCACATAAAAAATTATAACTTTTTAAAATATCAACCAATTTGTTTAAAATTTTGCATGATGCTATATTATATAATTGTCTATGTCCTGCAACTAAGGATATTGTAATATAGTAATAAGTACACATTTTACAATCAATCAAAGTTTGATTTTAAAATGTCAAAATTAAGATACTTTGGGACGCTTTGATACAAAAAGTATTCAATAAATTACATTTTTCCTAGTTGTCGCCAAAGCTAATAATCCATATTTCTGTATGATTAAAAAATTGTAATAAATTTGAGCTTTTAAACATTCTAACTAATTTTTTTTGTCTGACATGGCTGTTTCCAGCACCCCATTTTTCTTTTTTTTTTCAATGTTAGCAAACTATTATGTTCAACTACTAATGGTTATTTTATGTTTTATTATGGTAGAATGACCATTCCTCTAGCTTCAGTGACAATTTCACACTTGTAACTTAAATAGTTTTTTTTTGCTGAATTTTTTAGTAGTCAACCTGTGTTCAGGGTGTACCTCCCCCCTTAAAGAATAACCTGTGTATGCCTGAGCCTGTATGAGGACCCGAAAGAACCCACAATAACAGTGGTCTATACTACATTGACAAGTATGGGTTATTCGCCACTGCTATTGTTTATTTATAGAAATTACATTGCTTTGATCGAAAAGCTATTTATTAGGCAAAAGGTTTCTTTTGAAATGAACTATGCCCTATTCGCAAACCCCCCCCCCTCCCCCCCCCCCCCCCCAAAAAAAAATTTTAAA
>CAXITT010000248.1:959379-1009373 GCA_964033795.1 Lymnaea stagnalis
TATATATATATATATATATATATATATATATATATATGTCTGTAAATAGAGGAAACTTGATGATGTTCTAGGCTTGATGCTGATATCATGTTAATGTAACTGAAATATTCCAAATGTTTAAATAGGATAGTTTATTAACACGTTTCTTTTTGGATTGAAAATAAAATAAAAATTTCAGTCATTTTTTTTCGACGATAAAGACTGATTCTTTGCTATTGTTCTTCAGATAAAAGATGCAAAAGGAGGTCCATTAGACAGCCATGTTCATTTTTGGCTCGGCAATGACACTTCTCAGGTTTGTTTTGTTAACATAGATTTGGACATCTTATTATGTTATGTTATTAGCACATATTCGTACATCTTATAGTGTGTTAACATAGGTGAGACCCAGCTCCTTGAAATTGTAGATACACTTGATGACCAATCTGGAGAAAAGCAAGCAAACTGACGTGCTGGTGATGGACTTCTCAAAGGCATTTGACAGTGTCAATCTTAGTTTGCTTCTACACAATCGTCAGAGATATGGGATCCAAGGCACCCCTAAAACATGGATCTCTAGTTTCCTCAGCAACCGATGTCACGCAGTAGTCGTGGACGGTACAACCTCCTCCTTTTGTCAGTGTAAAGTCAAGGGTCTCCCAGGGGTCGGTGCTAGGCCCCTGTTTGTTCCTAGCATACATCAATGGCCTACCTGAGAAACTGCCATCCCAAGCAAGACTGTTTGCAAATAATACGGCAGTGTATAGGACGATCGCCAACAGATCTGACCAGGACCAGTTACAACAGTTACCTCCATCGGTTAGCTGAGTGGGAGATGAGCTGGGACATGGAATTTCATCCTGTTGTGCCAGACACTGTCAGTATCTAGAAGTTGTACTCCTCTACACTACCATTACGAGCTGCATGGCATATACTTGAGCCAGTTTCCTTCGTAAGGTACCTAGGTGTTACCATTCAAAGAGAGGTCCGCTGGGACGAGCATATTAACAATGTGTGCAACTAGGCAAATAAGACCACGGGGTTCTTAAGGTTTCATCTAAAGACCAGCAACTCCAGTGTGAAGGAAAGAGCATATAAAGCCTTTGTACAGCCGCTTTTAGATTATGCATCTTCAGTCTGGGACCAATTTACCCAGAAGAGCAATTTAAGGAATACCTCAAGTGTAGCGGCATTCTGAAAACACTGGGATGGTCACCATTGGAGGAATGACGATGACTATTCAGGCTCTCTATGATGTACATGATAAATAATGGGCTGGTCCACTGTTCCAGCATTAAACAGAAACTCGTCACTCTCCCCCATAGACAGTGATGACGCCATGACAGGCAGTTCTGGCTCAAGTCAGCAAGAAGCCAGTATAGGAACTCCTCATTTCTGCCAAAGACAATCAGGGAGTGGAACAAGCTTCCAAAAGGAACAGTTAAGGTGACAACACTTGGCACATTTACTGTCTATTGCTTCAGGCCTTCCAACCCCCAGTCCATGATACCCTCACAAAATAGCCCTTGCAACCAGTGAAATATCCTCATCACCACCAAGTAAAAAAAAAAAAAAAAAATCCCCTCTACATGTATAGGAGCCAGAATGATCAATTAATTGATCAAGGTCCCTTAATATATAGAAGAAGAAGATTTGGGAATCTGATATATTTGTTAACATATATTTGTACATCTTATAGTGTGTTAACTTATATTTTTAAATCTGATAATTTTGTTAACATAGATTTGTATATCTTATTATGTTATGTTGTTAACACATATTTGTACATCAGATAGTGTGTTATTGTACATCAAATAATGTGTTACATATATTTGTAAATCTGACATTTTTGTTAACATATATTAGCACACCTTATTGTTATGTTTTGATGCTATAATTTTTACATCTGATTATATTTTCTTAAAGTTATCTTGACTTTCTTTTTAAATCCATATTATTTCACTGAATCAATGTGTAATATTTGATATAATATGTGTTTAAATGCCTACAACAAATGTGAATAGCTCTGTTATCAATCCTTGACATGCCACTGCCACATTGTAAAAAAAGAGTTCCATATTTTCATTATCCACTTGTCAATCTGTAACTTTTCTCAGGATGAGGCAGGGATTGCAGCATATAAATCTGTTGAGCTTGATGATCTTCTTGGGGGTGCCCCGGTCCAACATCGAGAAGTTGAAGGACACGAGTCCCAGCGGTTCCTCAGCTACTTCCCAAGTGGCATAAAGTGAGCTTTGGTTCTTATTGGTTGACAGAAAAGAACTATCGTCATCTGCATGGGTCTCTCAAACTTGACCCAATCTTGTGTGGCGCTCAAACAGACACAGTCATGGGACATTCTTCCCCCATAAGTTTTCAAGTTTTTGTTCAAAGTTGCTATTTTGATCAGGTGGTTTCTTATAAAATAGATTCTCTTTCAGATGCAGAAGGAAAAAAGTTAACTTTTGACAATGGATGAATGCAACTAATAAGACCAATGATTGAAACTTGTGACAATGGGTGAATGCAACTAATAACACCAGTGATTGAAACTTTTGAGGCTTGTAATTTGTTTGATGATTCAAACTTGAAATCATTTTGTTTTTTTTTATTGCCCAAAGGTAAAATCCAAGAGTAAAAACTTTCAGAAAAATAGTTTGATAATAATGGATTGGTAAAAAGTTACGACCTTGTTGATCTTTTTATTATCTTTAGTTATTGTTTTGTAATCTGTCATTAGGATTAAATATTGTTTATCTATTCCATAGATAGGATAGGATTAAATGTTGTTTATCTAATCCATATATTGGATAGGATTAAATATTGTTTATCTAATCCATAGATAGGATAGGGTTAACTATTGTTTATCTAATCCACATATAGGATTAAATATTGCATTTGTACACCCAAAATGGGATTAAAGATTGTATTTGTAATCAATAGGATTAAAGCAGGAGGTGCAAAGTCTGGTTTCAACCATGTGGACAAAGGAGTGTTCCAGCCAAGGTTAATTCATGTCAAGGGAAAACGGAATCCCAGGTTCTCTGAGGTGACCTACTTGCACTAATGTGTTGTTAACAAATTATTATCTGGCACACTGAACGGTTTGAAAAACACCAGCCAGAGTTAGGAGTTAAAGAAAGTTAACTCAGCTTTTTGGAACAATATCACCATATGGAATCAAACAAATACTATACTACTAGTGTTCCTCCAATTCATTGTATTTCTTTTCTGATTTCTTATATTTTACATATTTGCAAAATATTTTGGCCTGTTAAAATCTTATTTTTGCAGTAATTAGCCATAATTTTTTTTTCCTGCAGTCTTGGTTTTGGAACATCCAACTTCCGGCAAACAACATTAATGGCGAACATTTAAGTTTTTGAACTACTTTCTATTTCTTGTTGTTTTTTCATTTGACCTGTCCCCTGAGGAAGGCCCTTAGCTGAAACTTTCTTTTTTTATTGTCCTGTCTCAAGCTTGCAGAGACCTTGTTCCACTATTTCCTTGAAAAATCCCTCTGATCAAATTGACTTGGGTCCTGGTGGAAATGAGCACAAAATGATGGAAAGTGGGGGGGGGAACTAGGATGATTGTCCCAGTGTGACAGACACTAACAACTTTGTCTTGATCCTTACCTCCCTTCAGTGCACTGAAATAAGCTGGGAGCAGATGAACCACGGCGACTGCTTCATTGTGGATCTAGGTCAAATTATTTTTCCTTGGTTAGGGGCTGAATGTAACAGGACGGAGAAAATGAAAGTAAGTTGTAGATTAAAAATTATTACATAATTCTTATAATCCATGTCCCATAGTTATCAGAGGTTATAATCCATGTCCCTTAGTTATCAGAGGTTATAATCCATGTCCATAGTTATCAGAGGTTATAATCCATGTCCCATAGTTATCAGAGGTTATAATCCATGTCCCATAGTTATCAGAGGTTATAATCCATGTCCCATAGTTATCAGAGGTTATAATCCAGGTCCCATAGTTATCAGACGTTATAATCCATGTCCCATAGTTATCAGAGGTTATAATCCATGTCCATAGTTATCAGAGGTTATAATCCATGTCCCATAGTTATCAGAGGTTATAATCCATGTCCCATAGTTATTTTATTTTAATGTCATGATTATGTTTCTTTTGAAAAAAAAATTTTATGTACAGCGCAGTGAGCCCAGCCCTAGGCTGGGGTACAGCGCTATATAAGACCTCTTATTATTATTATTATTATTATTATCAGAGGTTATAATCCATGTCCATAGTTATCAGAGGCTGCAACAAGATGGCGGAGAAAAAATTCAAAAGAACACAAAAGGAAGGAAACAAGGATTTTACAAGAAAATAATTGTATGAAATAGTTTTTTCTTTGGAATATATGCTTAAGAATCTGCATCAGAATCTTTGTTTCGGATAAGTAATTTTTCTCTCAACAACATTTCGTTAACAAAATCTCCATTGTCACTAAACAAAGGATAACTTCCGGCTACAACAAGATGGCGGTATAGTAATACACAATAGGAAGGAATCTCAGTGTGTAGGCGCTTCAGTAAAGCAAGGGGGATAGTTAAAGATGATAATTGGAAATTGTCTTCGACGCAAGAAAATTCGAACCCTTAATATTTTTTATTGTTTTGCGGTTCCATTCAGGATCAGAATTTATGCTGTTATCAACGTATTTCTCCTTTAAATTACAACTACAATATAGATCTACTGTTAGGCTGAATAGGAAGAAGCCATCTTGTTTGGAAACAGCCGGAAGTCTCTGTACTCAGCTCTCACCTGTGGTTCCAAGAAGCTGTAACATGCACAGCGACTACAACCCAGATAACTATTCCAGGTTGAGGGTAGCCGAAAGGGCATAGAACTTTCGGAAAAAAGGGGTTGTCCTCCATAGCATGTAAAGACTGAATCCGGCAAATTGTGCGGAAGAACCACTACTTGGTCAACGGACAAAAGGCGGAGACAGCACAGTGGTGTGAATCGCTGAGAACATGACCAGACACGTAGAACGCCATGGTCAAGCTGTTATCAACGTATTTCTCCTTTAAATTACAACTACAATATAGATCTACTGTTAGGCTGAATAGGAAGAAGCCATCTTGTTTGGAAACAGCCGGAAGTCTCTGTACTCAGCTCTCACCTGTGGTTCCAAGAAGCTGTAACATGCACAGCGACTACAACCCAGATAACTATTCCAGGTTGAGGGTAGCCGAAAGGGCATAGAACTTTCGGAAAAAAGGGGTTGTCCTCCATAGCATGTAAAGACTGAATCCGGCAAATTGTGCGGAAGAACCACTACTTGGTCAACGGACAAAAGGCGGAGACAGCACAGTGGTGTGAATCGCTGAGAACATGACCAGACACGTAGAGCGCCATGGTCATTCACTGCATGGGTGACTGTGTTGCCCAATGGTCTAAACTGAGCAAACCTCAATTTCAGCCAAAGGCCGGTCAAGCAAAAACATCACCCCGGGTGGATGAGACTCGTTAACCTTGGTCGGCAACTCATCTTAGAGAAGGAAACTCTGAATTCAAACCCGGAGTTGGAGTCCCGTAAGGCGCATACAATGTCAATTCCTGCAACCGTACCGATCCCTGGTCGTCTTGACGTAGAGTCTTGCCACTGGATATGGTGGGCTCGGACGAGAGAGGGAGGTTGACGCTGCGCAACTCTTCCTCACTTTAAACAAAAGTCACCCGCGCAAGTCATCAGTCACCAGACGACTCGATGTACATCGTCGATCCTCGACGGACAAACAACACACTTCTTCAGTTATCAGAGGTTACAATCCATGTCACATAGTTATCAGAGGTTATAATCCATGTCCCATAGTTATCAGAGGTTATAATCCATGTCCATAGTTATCAGAGGTTATAATCCATGTCCAATAGTTTTCAGAGGTTATAATAAGGGCAACCTTGAGACAAGAAATCTTCTGTGTGCCTTTTAAAAAAAAATTGAATATGGTATGCTAACCAAAAGTTGATCAATATTATTGTGTTGCACTGAATTTAATCTCATTAAAATTCAACTGCTTGAAAAATATTAGTGTAAAGATTAGTTATGATTTGAAAAAGAAAATGTTATATTTCAGACACTTGACCATTGTCGTAAGCTGAGAGATGAGAGGGGCGGCAAAGCTAATATTGTTGTGTTGGAAGATGGACAGGAAGATAAACTAGACAATGAGTCAAAGCAGGTGAGACCTGTAGCTTGATAAAGAACCGTTGTGAAAACAGAACTCAGCCAAGGGGTTTTAGCACCAACTTATGATAAAGCGAACACTATCTTTATTATATTCTTTGACGGCCTGAGACCGGGTTTGCCTAAATTTCATTTTTTTTTGTTTACCCCTGCCAGGTCCTAGAGAAATATCTACTCCTGCGGGAGAAGAACAAAGTCAAGTCTGGGAAAGATGCAGGAGAAGACGAATCTAGTGAGAGGAGCATGTCGGCCAACATAAAACTGTTCTCGTGGGTTTTTTAAGTGATTCTAAGAAATAGTTATTTTATGAATAATTTACGATAGATTCATTAAATTGAAACACAAGATAAGAAATCAATGATTAGCATCTCATCCTTATCACTAACTTAGAATAGTGCAGCAAGGAGTCTAGTGTGAAACGAGTCCTTCTGTCCCGGCCTGTTCCCACTGTGATCTGTGTCTTAGAATAGTGCAGCAAGGAGTCTAAAGTGAAACATTTCCTTTTTCTCTCCCGGCCTGCTCCCACTGTGATCTGTGTCTTAGAAAATTGCAGCAAGGAGTCTTAGTGTGAAACAAGTCCTTCTCTCCCGGCCTGCTCCCACTGGGATCTGTGTCTTAGAATAGTGCAGCAAGGAGTCTAGTGTGAAACGAGTCCTTCTCTCCTGCCCTGCTCCCACTGTGATCTGTGTCTTAGAATAGGGCAGCAAGGAGTCTAGTGTGAAACGAGTCCTTCTCTCCCGGCCTGCTCCCACTGTGATCTGTGTCTGAATGGCACTAGGCCATCGGGTCATCTGGTCAAATGACCGGCTAGCACATAAGTTCTCACAACTACACTCTTCATGCTTTTCTGCATTGAGATAAAATTATCGTGAATGTTGATATAGAAGCATCACTGCGGCGATGACCAGGCCCATATACATCTCACAATATAAAAATATTAGTGGGATCTTCAGATGTTATGTTAAACCTTACACAGGGACTGGCACCAACAGTTTGAGAATTTACAACACTTGAAAGTTACATTAAAAGATCTTTTTGTTTCATTTTATTTTCCCTCTGCTCATTGTTTGAGTACCGTACACAACTTTAAGCAAGCTACTATAACCATTTTGGACATGATGAGACAGCCTATGATTTTATCCTTTCATTTATTGGAAACTATAGCAACATTTATCTGTCTTTGTGTCTTGTAATGTCCATTCCTAAATTTTAAGATGTAAAGAAGAGGACGGCACACTGCGAATCCAGGAGGTTAAACCAGGCCCACTGTCCAAAAAAGATTTGCTCTCTGATGTAAGTTTTCTTTGTTTTTTTTAAAGTTTACTTTTAATTGAATTGATTGTTTCTGTTTATATGGATAAATTTCAACAGCTATCGCCATGGAATAGTTGAAGGCCATTGTGTAAAACCTTCAAGTGCTCTTACCATAGTGTTCCAGGGAAGCCATTGTGTAAAACCTTCAAGTGCTACCTACCATAGTGTTACCGGGAAGCCATTGTGTAAAACCTTCAAGTGCTACCTACCATAGTGTTACCGGGAAGCCATTGTGTAAAACCTTCAAGTGCTACCTATCATAGTGTTACCGAGAAGCCATTGTGTAAAACCTTCAAGTGCTATCTATCATAGTGTTACCAGGAAGCCATTGTGTAAAACCTTCAAGTGCTACCTACCATAGTGTTACGGGGAAGCCATTGTGTAAAACCTTCCAGTGCTACCTACCATAGTGTTACCAGGAAGCCATTGTGTAAAACTTTTAAGTGCTACCTACCATAGTGTTACCGGGAAGCCATGGTGTAAAACCTTCCAGTGCTACCTACCATAGTGTTACCAGGAAGCCATTGTGTAAAACCTTCAAGTGTTACCTACCATAGTGTTACCAGGAAGCCATTGTGTAAAACCTTCCAGTGCTACCTACCATAGTGTTACCAGGAAGCCATTGTGTAAAACCTTCAAGTGTTACCTACCATAGTGTTACCAGGAAGCCATTGTGTAAAACCTTCAAGTGCTTTTACCATAGTGTTACCAGATGTAAAACTTTGCATGTGAACTTACCCCCAGCTATTTGAAATAGTTTCAAAAAGAGAAATTATTGTTATACAGGCACATGTGTTCCTTTTTATAACAGAACAAATTTTATTTGTGAGTGAACTGGTCCAGAGGGCCATTTAGTGAGCTATATCAGGGACTAAAATCACAGTCTCAGCCATGTTCATTGATTATCAGAAGTAGTAATGCATGTCCCATAGTTATCAGAGGTTATAATCCATGTCCCATAGTTATCAGAGGTTATAATCCATGTCCCATAGTTATCAGAGGTTATGATCCATGTTCCATAGGTATCAGAGGTTATAATCCATGTCCCATAGTTATCAGAGGTTATAATCCATGTCCCATAGTTATCAGAGGTTATAATCCATGTCCCATAGTTATCAGTGGTTATAATCCATGTCCAATAGTTATCAGAGGTTATAATCCATGTCCCATAGTCATCAGAGGTTATAATCCATGTCCCATAGACATCAGAGGTTATAATCCATGTCCCCTAGTTATCTGTGTCCTATGATTATCACAAGTTATCCTTGTCCATTATGTCACCACACAAGTCATGTTCTTGACTCCAGCCATCTTGACCTGATACATCATTGTCTAGACTTTTATTTCATTGCTAGCCCCATCAGAAATTTAGCCAGGTATGTAGGCATGCCAGAGTGAAGCAGCTTGTCATTCGTGACCTTTGTATTTAACCCCTGCTGACTGCATCATGAAACAAGGGTCAAAGCACAAACAATGCAATGCCTCAGAATATACTCAAGCAATTTTACATAGTTAAATAAAATCCACACAATAAATGTGTATACATTTCTGTAACTCTAATGAATAATGTACAATGTTTTTTGTTTGTATATTGGAATTAAAATTATTTGAAGCTGTTTTTTAAGCATGGGCTTTTTAAAAAATGTGTGTGCGCATCAATGTGCAATTCAAATGCTTTTATTTTCACTGATCATTCAGCTGATAGGCTTATTATTATTATTATCATTGTTTGTGCATGGCCTGGACTCATGGATGCTCTGTAACCAACCTAACTTTCCCTTGGCATGCTCTAAGCTGAGATATAAAGTATGATCTTGTCTCTGTTATAACATATGAAACCAACCTGTATTGGTAATACCACATGGCCTCTTGATATATTCAGTATATTCACAGTTACATGCTATTCATATCAGTCTCACTGCTCAGACTGTAACTGTCTCTACTGTAACTGTAACAACAGGACCCATATGTACTACTGCACAATTTCTTGTGATATCCTTAATATTCTTATATTCACGATTACATCTCAAATGGCATGACTCACTGCTCTATTGTCTCTGCCCTTATTCTCAATGCCATTATTCTCATAGTGCCCATATTGTCACAGTGCCCTTAATCTCATAGTGCCCTTATTCTTTCCGCCCTCTTACAATACCCTTATTCTCACAGTGCCCTAATTCTCGCAATTCCCTTAATCTCAGAGTGCCCTTATTCTCTCTGTGCTCTTACAATGCCCTTATTCTCACAGTTCCCTTATTCTCACAGTGTCCATTACTCTTATAATGCCCTTATTCTCATAATGCCCTTATTCTCAGACAATGCCCTTGTACTCACAGTGTCCTCATTCTCACATTGCCCTTATTCTCAAAGTGCCCTTATTCTCACAGTGCCCTTATTCTCACAGTGCCCTTATTCTCACAATGCCCTTATTCTCACAGTACCCTCACTCTTACAATGCCCTTATTCTCATAATGCCCTTATTCTCAGACAATGCCCTTTTTCTCACAGTGCCCTTATTCTCACAGTGCCCATATTCTCACAGTGCCCATATTCTCACAGTGTCCATCACATAATGCTTATGCTCATTCCTAAGAAACCTCTTTTTACTAAGAAAACGTGACCAAAGATTATATAATAAATATCTGTCATGACTTTCAAATTAACTTGCTTTGCTGATTATTTCCTGAACCTGTTAAATTCTATTTCTCAAATGTGTGTCCAGGATTACAATAGGATGATTTAAAAATGTGAGATATACAAGAATATGAGATACTTTGTTCTTTGTGTAATGCAGCAATATGACATAGAAACATTTCAATGTTATGGGCTCATATTATTGACATGTTTCTATTTCATTATTTTGTGTAAAGTTATTAAGATCAGAATATTTATATTATAATAACAAGACACATGCTATATTGTTCTAACAATTTAACTGACTTAGTTTGATCATTCGAAACATTCATTCAGAGATCACAGCCCTTTAAAAAATAACCAACTCTGGAATATTGATGTTTTAGATATGAATTTAATCTGTCAAACATATGTGACAATTTTTTTAATGACTAGTGATAAGGAATTTTAATCTTTGAGGTAAGTTAGAATTCTGTAATCTACATTTTAATAACTCTTTGTCCAAATCGTAAACTTGTACTCACTTATTGATGACTGTCTTTCTACCCTGTATGCTCCTCAAAACTTGTACTCACTTATTGATGACTGTCTTTCTACCCTGTATGCTCCTCAAAACTTGTACTCACTTATTGATGACTGTCTTTCTACCCTGTATGCTCCTCAAAACTTGTACTCACTTATTGATGACTGTCTTTCTACCCTGTATGCTCCTCAAAACTTGTACTCACTTATTGATGACTGTCTTTCTACCCTGTATGCTCCTCAAAACTTGTACTCACTTATTGATGACTGTCTTTCTACCCTGTATGCTCCTCAAAACTTGTACTCACTTATTGATGACTGTCTTTCTACCCTGTATGCTCCTCAAAACTTGTACTCACTTATTGATGACTGTCTTTCTACCCTGTATGCTCCTCAAAACTTGTACTCACTTATTGATGACTGTCTTTCTACCCTGTATGCTCCTCAAAAACACATAAAGTATTGGTCATGATTCCAGCTCTCTCTAAGATATTGAAATGTTATAAATTGTGATATGTCAAGATGCTCAGTAATCCTGTGCCCAAATTCAAGCTCAGTAATCCTGTGCACAATCTTAAGCTCAGTAATCCTGTGCACAATCTTAAGCTCAGTAATCCTGTGCACAATCTTAAGCTCAGTAATCCTCTGCACAATCTTAAGCTCAGTAATCCTGTGCACAATCTTAAGCTCAGTAATCCTGTGCACAATCTTAAGCTCAGTAATCCTGTGCACAATCTTAAGCACAGTAATCCCATGCACAATCTTAAGCTCAGTAATCCTGTGCACAATCTTAAGCTCAGTAATCCCATGCACAATCTTAAGCTCAGTAATCCCATGCACAAACTTAAGCTCAGTAATTCTGTGCACAAACTCAAAATCAGTAACCCCATCCACAAACTCAGTAATGCAGTGCACAAACATAAGCTCAGTAATTCCGTGCACAAGCTCCTCAAAACAAAAGACGAATTCCTACTTTTCAATGTTAATGAGCACACATTGTCTGGTAAACAACAACCTTGTTGTAATACTTTGGACTGAAAACTTATTGTGAATGGACGTTGTCCATTTGCAGTAATACGTGATCATTGAACAATTTTACCAACCAATCAGACAGTGGTATAAAAAGGTCTTATAGAACAATTTTACCAACCAGGGAGTGGTATAGGAAGGTCTTATTGAATAATTTTACCAACCAGGCAGAAGTAAAGGAAGGCCTTATTATTTAATGTACATACCACAAAGTGATACAGGAAGGTCTTATTGAACAATTTACCAACCAGGAAGAGGTATAGGAAAGCATTATTATTTAATTTACTAACCAGGCAGTGATATAGGAAGGTCTTATTGAATAATTTTACCAACCAGGCAGTGGTATAGGAAGGTCTTATTGAATAATTTTACCAATCAGACAGTGGCATAGAAAGGTCTTATTGAATAGTTTTGCTTGTGGCTTCAGGCCAGACTCATATTGGCACCATAATATCCCACCAAACATAATGCGTAGGGAATAACAAAAATTGCTATTCTATCAGAGATACAATTTATTATATTCGTCAACAGGGGTCTTTATTTTGTAAATGGGGTCAGATTGCTAAAAAAAATTCATTATGACTGTCAATGAAAACTATTTTTAGAGTTATTCTAAAAAAATATGTAGACATATATACAATGAGCAAGGAATATAAATAAATGCTATCTCAAGAGTGATTAAAAAACATAGGTCGTTGGAGGGTTAGACAAACTGTGACTCAGTGGTCTGGTGATTTCCTCTTGTGATTTAACATTTTGTCATTTATTTATTTGAACATGAGTTTGGAGTTGATGTGAGGCTAGTGGTTCAATTTTAACATTTCCATCATTCAGGTGCTTATTATGAAATCCATTTCTTGTTTTGGTTAGGATTCTTTCATCATTGACAACGGCCCCTCAGGTGCTTGGCTGTGGATTGGTAAGAAGGCTTCTCCAAGGGAGAAAAAGGAAGCCATGAGAAATGCTGTGGTAGGTACTCGATTCACAAGGTTGTAGGTACTCTATCCTCAAGGTTGTAGGTACTCCATCCACAAGGTTGTAGGTACTCTATCCACAAGGCTGTTGGTAGTCTATCCACAAGATTGAAAGGCACTTACAAGTAAGGTTGTAGGTACTCTATCAACAAAGCCGTAGGTACTCCATCCACAAGATTGTAGGAGACAGATGTGGTGTGTTTGCTGTACACTTATTAGATACAAATACATTCATGAATTTTATTATATATATTATTTATTGTGTTGGTTTTTTTAATGATATAAAATGCTTTTAGAAATGAGACCTAAGTTATTTGTCTCTACAGGGTTTCTTAAAAAAGAAAGGCTACCCATCAGACACAAAAGTAACCAGAGTTGTGGAAGGGGCAGAACCAACAGATTTTAAATGTCTTTTCAAAGACTGGCCACAGCCTCCCCCACCAGGCAAAGTTTACACAAGAAGTAGAATAGGTGAGTGCATCTCAGAAGTAATGTAGACATAGCAAGGCAAGGTTTACACAAGAAGTAGAATAGGTGAGTACATCTCAGAAGTTGACATAGTTTGGCTGAAATATGGACGTCATTGACATAACTTTGCTGAAATTTGGAAGTCATTGACATAACTGTGCTGAAATATGGAAGTCATTGACATAATAGGGCTGAAATATGGAAGTCCTTGACATAATAGGGCTGAAATATGGAAGTCATTGACATAGTTGGGCTGAAATATGGACGTCATTGACATAGTTGGGCTGAAATATGGACGTCATTGACATAACTGGGCTGAAAAATGGAATTCATCTTCCATATTTGGGCTGAAATATGGAAGTCATTGACACAATTGGGCTGAAATATGCAAGTCATTGACACAATTGGGCTGATATATGCAAGTCATTAACACAATTGGGCTGAAATATGGAATTCATTGACATCATTTGGCTAAAATATGGAAGTCATTGACACAATTGGGCTGATATATGGAAGTCATTGACACAATTGGGCTGATATATGGCAATCCGTTCTTTTCACCCAAATCTTCTTGACCTGTTTACTTTGGTACTTAAAGGCAGATTGGTGATGTAAGAAAGTTTAAAGTTTTCAAAAATCTTTGATGGGACTCCAACATACAATGTTCTTTCTATTTCATTGATATGTCTGTATTTCATTCCTCTGTCTGTGTCAGGGCCACCCATATATTTCCTAACCCTTCTGTTCTTTGTATCACAAACATTTTCAAACAATCCCCACCCCCCCCTGCTTCCTCTAAAATAAGCCAGGTAAGGATTTTCAGAATGTTATAACTTTTATGTGGTAAATAATAACTATACATTTTTCTGGTTTTCATATAAAAACATTTTCAAACCATCCCCCCCCCCCCTGCTTCCTCTAAAAGAAGCCAGGTAAGGATTTTCAGAATGTTATAACTTTTATGTGGTAAATAATAACTATACATTTTTCTGGTTTTCATATATTGAAAAAAGCAACAGCTCAATTTATAAAATGATGCCATCGCTATTAATATATCAAAACCCACTTGTGTTCTCTTGGTCCTTGGCTGCAAATATTTCTTTATACCAAACTTTTCAGCCAAAACAGTCCAAACAAAGTTTGATGCAGCAACCTTGCACACAAACCATGCACTGGCAGCAGAGACCCAGATGGTGGATGATGGCACTGGTAAAGTTGAAGTAAGTGACCCTCTTCTACTCATTTAAAATATAGGACATAACATTATAGGGCTTTTTAGGTATTGTCTTTGACCTATGTCAGGCCTAGACTTTTAGGGATTGCCTTTGGCCTATGTCAAGCCTAGACTTTTAGGGACTGCCTTTGAACTATGTCAGGCCTAGACTTTTAGGGACTATCTTTGGCCTATGTCAGGCCTAGACTTTTAGGGATTGTCTTTGACTTATGTCAAGCCTAGACTTTTAGGGATTGTCTTTGACTTATGTCAAGCCTAGACTTTAAGGAATGCCTTTGACCTATGTCAGGCCTAGACTTTTAGGGACTATCTTTGACCTATGTCAGGCCTAGACTTTTAGGGATTGTCTTTGACTTATGTCAAGCCTAGACTTTTAGGGATTGTCTTTGACTTATGTCAAGCCTAGACTTTTAGGGATTGTCTTTGACTTATGTCAAGCCTAGACTTTAAGGAATGCCTTTGACCTATGTCAGGCCTAGACTTTTAGGGATTGTCTTTGACTTATGTCAAGCCTAGACTTTTAGGGATTGTCTTTGACTTATGTCAAGCCTAGACTTTAAGGAATGCCTTTGACCTATGTCAGGCCTAGACTTTTAGGGATTGTCTTTGACTTATGTCAAGCCTAGACTTTAAGGAATGCCTTTGACCTATGTCAGGCCTAGACTTTTAGGAATTGTCTTTGGCCTATGTCAAGCCTAGACTTTAAGGAATGCCTTTGACCTATGTCAGGCCTAGACTTTTAGGGATTGTCTTTGGCCTATGTCAGGCCTAGACTTTTAGGAATTGTCTTTGGCCTATGTCAGGCCTAGACTTTTAGGAATTGTCTTTGGCCTATGTCAGGCCTAGACTTTTAGGAATTGTCTTTGGCCTATTTCAGGCCTAGACTTTTAGGGATTGTCTTTGGCCTATGTCAGGCCTAGACTTTTAGGGATTGTCTTTGGCCTATGTCAGGCCTAGACTTTTAGGGATTGTCTTTGGCCTATGTCAGGCCTAGACTTTTAGGAATTGTCTTTGGCCTATGTCAGGCCTAGACTTTTAGGGATTGTCTTTGGCCTATGTTAGGCCTAGACTTTTAGGGAATGTCTTTGGCCTATGTCAGGCCTAGACTTTTAGGGATTGTCTTTGGCCTATGTCAGGCCTAGACTTTTAGGGATTGTCTTTGGCCTATGTCAGGCCTAGACTTTTAGGGATTGTCTCTGGCCTATGTCAGGCCTAGACTTTTAGGGATTGTCTCTGGCCTATGTCAGGCCTAGACTTTTAGGGATTGTCTTTGGCCTATGTCCTCCATTTTTGTAAAAAGGATTAGCTTAACTTAAAGTTTATAATATATTTTGTACAAAACAGAAAAAGCTTACTTCAAAATTTAATACCATTTTCTGTATTGATCTTGTTCTCAATCATCTTGAACACAGACAGAAAAAGTTGAAAGGGTGTCTGCATCAATGTGACAGCTGTTCATAACATCTTACAATAATTCATGAGATTTTAAACTTAATGTTTCAAAGACAATGAAAATGCTGTATTCGGGAATGGTCACAAAGTTTTTAATGAAATATGCTAAAATAGGAGATGACTTGTGTACAATTTACCATCTAAATAGGATCAAATAGATATTTGACAAAAGTCATCTGTTGTTTTTGTTTTGTTTGTATAGATCTGGAGAATTGAAAACTTTGAGATGGTGCCGATAGAGAGCGTCCACTATGGAGAGTTTTACGGTGGAGACTGCTACGTTATTTTCTATACCTACACTGTACAAGGCAGAGAGGCTTACATCATCTATTACTGGCTGGTATGTGGCTTTGCAATAATTATCACAGCTTTGGATAAGAGCAAGTATGGGCAACCACTTATCACACCCATGGATTAAAGCAAGGGTGGGCAACCACTGACTTATCACAGCTATGCATTAGAGCAAGGGTGGGCAACCACTTATCACAACTATGCATTAGAGCAAGGGTGGGCAACCACTTATCACACCCATGGATTAGAGCAAGGGTGGGCAACCACTTATCACACCCATGGATTAGAGCAAGGGTGGGCAACCACTTATCACAACTATGCATTAGAGCAAGGGTGGGCAACCACTTATCACAACTATGCATTAGAGCAAGGGTGGGCAACCACTTATCACAACTATGCATTAGAGCAAGGGTGGGCAACCACTTATCACACCCACGGATAAGAGCAAGGGTGGGCAACTACTTATCACACCCATGGATTAGAGCAAGGGTGGGCAACCTACGGCTTGTGCGCCACATTTAGCCTGCTGTAAGAGTGACCTTTTGGGAAATGGACTAATGTTCTCCTCTAATGTAAAAATTTGAGAATGATAATCTGTGTAAATTTGTCACCCTGTAATCAGAATAATCGGATGGAAAAATAAATTTAAATTATTCAACTGCATTTGTTAAAACTGAACTAAGAGAAAATGTTCAAAGCCCGTCTTCAGTGATGTATATTAAAACTAGAACTCAATGTTCCTAGAAAATTATCATTCGGCCCACACAAAAAATAATTAAGTTCCATGCTACCCACCTCACAAGAACGGTTGCCTACCACTGGATAAGTTTAAAGTTCTACAGCTTATCTTAACTAATCTCAACTGCATAGATTTACAGCTTATCTTAACTAATCTCAACTGCATAGATTTACAGCTTATCTTAACTAATCTCAACTGCATAGATTTACAGCTTATCTTAACTATACAGAATGCTGGGTCTCAAAACTTCTCTGTAAATGTAAAATAATTTTTTATATTTTTAGCAATAATTAAATTCCATTGTGTTTTATGTTTTGATTGGTGGTGTGGTGTGTTTTGATGGTGGTGTGGTGTGTTTTGTTGGTGGTGTGGTGTGTTTTGTTGGTGGTGTGGTGTGTTTTGTTGGTGGTGTGGTGTGTTTTGTTGGTGGTGTGGTGTGTTTTGTTGGTGGTGTGGTGTGTTTTGTTGGTGGTGTGGTGTGTTTTGTTGGTGGTGTGGTGTGTTTTGTTGGTGGTGTGGTGTGTTTTGTTGGTGGTGTGGTGTGTTTTGTTGGTGGTGTGGTGTGTTTTGATGTGGTGTGGTGTGTTTTGATGTGGTGTGGTTACTTTTGTTGGTGGTGTGGTGTGTTTTGATGTGGTGTGGTGTGTTTTGATGTGGTGTGGTTACTTTTGTTGGTGGTGTGGTGTGTTTTGATGTGGTGTGGTGTGTTTTGATGTGGTGTGGTGTGGTGCTTTAGATTTTTAAAAAAATCAGTTTTAACTATTGTTAAGGAACTTAACACCACAAAAATAAAGTAGAAATTTTATTTAATACTTAGAGCATATCCAGTAAGTCTTTTAATGTCATGATTTATCAGTCAGAACATTGAAGTGTTTCACACTACAGTCTTGCATTACACTACTGTACACAAAATGTGTTTCTCTATCAAATAGGGTTTGAAATCAACATCTGATGAGCAAGGGGCGGCAGCACTGATGGCGGTACAACTGGATGACAAGTACAATGGTAAACCTGTGCAGGTAAGCTGGACAGTCAAGTTACAGAGGACATTTAATACATCTGTAAATTTACTTTGTTAAACTGAGACAAAGGCCTGGGAAACATCTCTTTCAATGGACCAATTAAAACTCTTGCTTTTGGAACTGCTGTGTAAGTCAATATTGATTAACGTTCACAAATGCATTGTTTTTTTGTGGCAAAATTTGTTATTCTTTAAGCCTGATTGGTCAGGGCAAGCACTCTGGTCAGCTGGTCAGCATTCAGGAATTCCAATTCTGTCCTACCCAAAATAATATTATTTCTCCACATAATAAGATAGTGACAAGTTTGGGATTCCATTTGGGAAAGTCAGTAAGTCACATGACAACACAGGAAGTCACATGACAACACGCAGACGCAAAGGGAGAAAACCTCATAATCAAAATTCCTGGTATCAAATATCAGATGCTGAAGTTAGTTGTAGTGGGTAATATGGTAGGAAAAGATTTTACAATTCAAAATGTATTAATATATCCAAACAAGTTTGAAAGTTATGATAATTAAGAATAATCTACGCAAACTGGTTTGCAGCACAGGTTGAACCTAGTTGTAACAATGAACACAATCATTCACAATGTTTGTTCATTTTGATAGTGCTACAAAAAGTTGAAAAGATTCTCAAAATTATCATCAATCTCTCCCTTGTGAACCCAACCAGGTCAGAGTGGTACAGTACAAAGAACCTCCTCACTTCATGGCTCTGTTTGGTGGAAAGATGGTTATCTTTGAGGTAATTGGTATATCTGAGTTGGTTATCTTTTAGGTAATTGGTATATCCGAGTTGGTTATCTTTTAGGTAATTGGTATATCTGAGTTGGTTATCTTTTAGGTAATTGGTATATCTGAGTTGGTTATCTTTTAGGTAATTGGTATATCTGAGTTGGTTATCTTTTAGGTAATTGGTATATCTGAGTTGGTTATCTTTTAGGTAATTGGTATATCTGAGTTGGTTATCTTTTAGGTAATTGGTATATCTGAGTTGGTTATCTTTTAGGTAATTGGTATATCTGAGTTGGTTATCTTTTAGGTAATTGGTATATCTGAGTTGGTTATCTTTTAGGTAATTGGTATATCTGAGTTGGTTATCTTTTAGGTAATTGGTATATCTGAGTTGGTTATCTTTTAGGTAATTGGTATATCTGAGTTGGTTATCTTTTAGGTAATTGGTATATCTGAGTTGGTTATCTTTTAGGTAATTGGTATATCTGTGATGGTTATCTTTGAGGTAATTGGTATATCTGAGTTGGTTATCTTTGAGGTAATTGGTATATCTGAGATGGTTATCTTTGAGGTAATTGGTATATCTGAGATGGTTATCTTTGAGGTAATTGGTATATCTGAGTTGGTTATCTTTGAGGTAATTAGTATATCTGAGAAGGTTATCTTTGAGGTAATTGGTATATCTGAGAAGGTTATCTTTGAGGTAATTGGTATATCTGAGTTGGTTATCTTTGAGGTAATTGGTATATCTGAGAAGGTTATCTTTGAGGTAATTGGTATATCTGAGTTGGTTATCTTTGAGCTAATTCTTATATCTGAGAAGGTTATCTTTGTGGTAATTGGTATATTTGAGAAGGTTATCCTTGAGGTAATTAGTATATCTGAAACACTTTTACATTTAGCTAGTTAACATAACTTTTCTAATGTCCAATGGTTACAAAATGCATCACCGATTAAGTTTATTAAAATATTTAATAAGTGCATGATGTTAAAAGATAACATATTAATGAAATAGTAGAACAAGTTATGTGGAAGCTTGAATCAAACGACAGGACAAAAAGATGTGAACGTTCCAGCTACGAGCCTGCCTCAACATACCTTGTTCTACTATTTCATTCACATAGCTTGAGCGCAGTCCTTCATTTATTATCCTCGAATATTTAGATTCTCTTTTTGTGTGTATTTGCTTAGACCTCATTTCTGTCATTTAACCTTACCAAAATGTTATGGGGCTTTTTTTGTTTTATCAAAAGGGAGGGAAAGCAGGCTGGACTAAAGGGAAAGTAACAAGTGGTGGACAAGACTACGAGGGACCAGGTGATAAATACATGTTACAGGTGCGAGGAACATCATCACTGACCTGTAAAGCTATCCAGGTTTGTACTGTAGCTGTTCAACGACACTTTGGTGACCCATCTGAAATGTATTGGCTTATTTGATGAAGCACTCTATGTTTGGAGTACCATCTGAAATGTATTGGCTTGTTTGATGAAGTACTCAATGTTTGGAGTACCATCTGAAATGTATTGGCTTGTTTGATGAAGCACTCAATGTGGCAGTTTGTAACAGTAAAAAATAAAAACACTGGAAGTAACTCCACAACATATCACCAGGTTGTCTTCTGCAAGTCTCACGTTATTGTCACAGGAACATGTATGCCATTGGGTTTTATTGTTTTTATATATTCAACCAGAGTTCCTGCTAAGAAAACAATCTCTTTACTTTCTAGTTTTATTTAACTTGAAATTAAATCTAGGAATTATTGAAGGTCATTAGGTTTTTTTTAATGTGCCATCAATGAGTTTGTCATCATCTGCCATTTAGGTCCCACTGAGATCATCTAACTCCAATGATGTTTTTGTCATCTTCTGCCATCTAGGTCCCACTGAGAGCATCATCTCTTAACTCAAATGATGTCTTTGTTATTTTCACCAAAAATGCTGTGTACAGTTGGGCTGGTAAAGGCTGTACTGGTGATGAAAGAGAAATGGCCAAAAATATTGCTGCAAGATCACCCAGGTATATTAAATAAATATTCTGTAAAAAAAAAATCCTCACAAATATTAAAATTTGATGCCTAAAGCTGATGAAACTCTCAACTCAAATGACACCATCACTGAAAAGACTGAAATGATCTCCCATGTTTTGTTCTAAATAAGCCTTCTGTCAATATTCCTTCTGTCTATCACAGAACACTGACTAATGTTTTTGAAGGCCAGGAGAAACCAGACTTCTGGAATGTTTTGGGAGGCAAAGAAGATTACGCTTCTGATAAAATTTTGCAGGTCAGTCCAGTCACAATGTTGGTAAACTTTCTGGTAAGATGGTTCCGTGTTACACAGGACATAGGTTTAAAACATAGTATTTCAAGTTAGAACTTTGTAAGTTGAACAAAGGTTAACTTCAGATAGTTCTATCCCACCATGTCATCTGCAGTTTTTGCTGCCTGCATTTCATGCTATTTAAAACTTATTATAGGCCTTAAATTGTTGCTTCACTTGTTGAACACATTTTAAAATTAGTTTTTTTAACACAATATTTATGAGATTGCACACCCACTATGGCCAAGATCTCTGGTTTCATTAAAAATATACTAAATGGCAATGAGTTGCACACACTTTGGTACCAGAGTATCTTAGAAGAGTATCTTAGAAGAGTATCTTAGAAGATGTTTATCAAGTCGACCCCTGCCAAGTTTGTGTCAGCCATATTGTTAACTGTATTGTACATTTTTGTTAAAATAATATAGTGGGCCTCATGAGCCAAATCAATGTTGCCGCATGTGGCTTTTAAGATGTACTTTGGCCACCTCAAACCTTCATTGATCGCAATGTTACCGTTTCTCTGCACTTTGTCTGATAGACTAACAAAAAGTCTCTAACAATTTTGTCCTGTCTGATAGACTAACAAAAAGTCTCTAACAATTTTGTCCTGTCTGATAGACTAACAAAAAGTCTCTAACAATTTTGTCCTGTCTGATAGACTAACAAAAAGTCTCTAACAATTTTGTCCTGTCTGATAGACTAACAAAAAGTCTCTAACAATTTTGCACTTTGTCTGATAGACTAACAAAAAGTCTCTAACAATTTTGTCCTGTCTGATAGACTAACAAAAAGTCTCTAACAATTTTGTCCTGTCTGATAGACTAACAAAAAGTCTCTAACAATTTTGTCCTGTCTGATAGACTAACAAAAAGTCTCTAACAATTTTGTCCTGTCTGATAGACTAACAAAAAGTCTCTAACAATTTTGCACTTTGTCTGATAGACTAACAAAAAGTCTCTAACAATTTTGTCCTGTCTGATAGACTAACAAAAAGTCTCTAACAATTTTGTCCTGTCTGATAGACTAACAAAAAGTCTCTAACAATTTTGTTCTGTCGCAGGATGAAGGCAGCCACCCACCAAGGTTATTCCAGTTGTCAAATGCCAAAGGATTTATCAGTGTTGAGGAGATCCATGACTTCGTCCAGGTAACAACAAGGCTAATAGTGTTCCATACATTTTATTATAGGCTACAGTGGCGTAGAAAGTGAGATTTGGGTGGGGGGTTGTGGTCCACCATAGGCCGCACTTTTTTCCTTATGTGGAGGGGCGGCATTTTTTTAAAGGTGCAGAGCTTTTCCGAAGTGTGGCATAAAAAATCATAGCCCGCCCACCTCAGGCACCACTAACTGATTCTACGCCACTGATATGCTCAATGGATGATGCAATTGGAGATGTCTAAATTGACTCTGAATATCTGATATTCAACAATTCCATCTATATAGATGTATCTTTTCCTAATTTGTCTCCATACTTAACTCGAGTACTTGTACACATGTGTAGTGTTGTATCATTTCCCAGTCTGACCTGATAGAGGACGACGTCATGATACTAGATGCCTGGGAGTGTGTTTACATCTGGCTGGGCAAAAACAGCAACAAAGTTGAGAGGGAGGCCTCACAGAAATGTGCAATAGTAGGGAGTCATCATTTTTACAGTTTACTTTAGGCAATGGTATTTTTAAATACAAAAATGCCCTTACACAGCATTTCAAATGTAACTTGTCTTTAAAAGTATAAATTTGATATAAATTAAAATACTAATCACCAAATTTTTGTTAGTGAAGGTATGTTATGTGATACATTATGTATGTATAATGTTAGCATTATGATTTAGTCCCAATTTGTCTGATTGTTACACTCAAGCCATTGTAAACTACAAAGTCAACGTTTATGATCTGTTCTAGGATTACCTTAGGTCAGATCCCTCAGGTCGAGATGTGGACACTGCTATTCTGAGTGTCAAACAAGGATTTGAACCCCCGAGCTTTACTGGCTTCTTTGGAGTTTGGGACAGAGACCTGTGGAGTGTAAGTTAACTCCTATTACATTTTAATGATAACATGACAAGGAGGAGTTAATGCCCATTACATTGTTGTGATAACTTGTTGTCACAACATGAAAAGATAGAGTTATCTCCCATTACATTGTCACAACATGAAAAGATAGAGTTATTCCCCATTGCATTGTCACAACATGAAAAGATAGAGTTATCTCCCATTACATTGTCACAACATGAAAAGATAGAGTTATCTCCCATTACATTGGCACAACATGATAAGATAGAGTTAACTTCCATTACATTGTGACAACATGAAATGTTGGATTCCAACTATGTTTTTAAGTTTCAAATTGATTGAATGGTACACAAATACAAATGATAAAATGAGGTAAAGAATAAAAGTTAATTCCAGCAATGGAAGAGAAAATAATGAGAGACTGATTCTATGTACACAGAGATTGAGGAAACTGTTCCTAGGCAACCATTTCCTCCCAGCTGCTTCATAATTTAGTTGTGAGGTAGAAACCCAGGCATTCCTCAACACCACATAGACAAACTTCAGAAGGCACATAACTCAGCATGCAGACTCATTTTTAAATCAAAGAAACATGACCACATTCAACCACACATGCGGCAACTCCACTGGCTTCCAATATCCTCTCGCATCAAATACAAGTCTGCCAATCTATGCTTCAACTCGTTCACTGACCCTCACTTTCCTGTCTATCTCTCTGAACTGTTGCTTCCTTACATCCCCACAAGACAACTACGTTCTTCCATTGACAGTAGAACCCTCTCAATCCCAAGAACCAAAACTAAGACCATCGGTGAACGCTCCTTCTACTTCCATGGGCCCACGTTCTGGAACCAGCTCCCCTTCCATATCCGTCATTGTGAAACCTCGTCCACTTTCAAAAAGTCCCTTAAAACCCATCTGTTTAGGTCCGCCTATGACCTGTGATGCACCCTCCTTGCCCTGCCTCATTTTCTGTCTCGGGTTGATCCTGTAGTATAGGCCAAATCGTGCCAAAGTGTCCTCGTTTTATAGCCATTTTAATTGTTTCTATAGTATAGTAGTTACTATCCTAGTGTCTCATTTTTATTTTACTTAGTTTACATGTTTTTAATAATTGTAAAACGCTTAGAGCTTTAAGGTAAGCGCTATATAAAAATGCCTAAATAAATAAATAAACCCACTGTAGAAATTCCTGTTAGAGGGGGTCTGACGCTTCCCTGGGGTGTGAGTGGGTCTGACACTTTCCTGGGATGTGAGGGGGTCTGATGCTTCCCTGGGATGTGAGGGGGTCTGACGTTTCCCTGGGATGTGAGGGGGTCTGACGCTTCCCTGGGATGTGAGGGGGTCCGATGCTTCCCTGTGATGTGAAGGGGAAGATTTTAGGACATAAATATACCTGGGAAAAGAGACTGCTGACACTGTGAGAGCAGCGTCACCAACCTAGCGGATGTCCTTGTCCTTGGGTCTGCCTCCATTGGTACCCGACTGAGTGGGTGCTGTCCTGGCAAAGCTAGATCTCCAATGTGCTGCTTCAGAGTCCGATACATGGGCTTGTGGGGGAGGGGGGGCACGGGTTGTGCTTTGGGTAGGGCACATAGAGCTTGGTACTAGCTCGACGGCTCACTGACACCATTTCCTAATGTACAATTTCAATTTCAGTAGAGGCTAATGAACTTAGCTTGTAAATCAAAGTTAATCTTAATGAATTTTAATCTTAACTGAAATAAAATGATAGAACCATTCTTGGAAGAGGTCATGCTTGAGTGAATGTATGGTATCAACCTTCTTCTT
This sequence comes from Lymnaea stagnalis, assembly GCA_964033795.1. Lineage (NCBI taxonomy): Eukaryota > Metazoa > Mollusca > Gastropoda > Lymnaeidae > Lymnaea > Lymnaea stagnalis. Next base: position 984,116 of record CAXITT010000248.1, read on the forward strand.
GTCATTGAATGTATTTCACTTGTGTTCAACAGAAAGGTTTGTCCTTTGAAGAACTCAAGAAACAAATTGGAGAGGGCAACCTTCCAATAACTCAAGTCCAAGTGGTGAGTCATACGAAGTTAGTCAATGTGACTCTGGTGGGGAAGTACAACTTAATATAATTTACTTGGATGTTTAGTCACACTTTAGACAATTAGAAAGGATTAAGATGAAACTAATTTTTTTTAAATTATTAAATTGATGTAAATATAAATTTTCTGGCTTCTTGGAGTTAAAAAATGATTAAGTGCAGCGAATCATATTGCCTAATATAAATAATGATTAAGTGCATGGAATCGAATTGCCTAATATAAATAATGATTAAGTGCAGGGACTCATATTGCCTTATACAACTAATATAATTAGAGATGGGAATCAAGCCTTCTTTTAGAAGTTTGTTAACAACTTAAGTTCTGGTTCGGTTCAGTAATACTTTGGAATGTAATACCATTTTTTTTTCTTCAAACTGGTTATTGATTTTAGAAATCAGGTTTTAAACAGGTTTTTAGTTTTTGCAATAAGGACACAAGAAAAGAACTAAGGCAGCGGATGCTTTCTATCTTCTTTCCTCAAGTTTTATCAATTGTGGCCTGTCTGGGTTCATTGTTTATCTTGTAAAATCATCATACGACTGAGGTGTACTGCCCCCTTTCCACTCAAGCACATCTTGCATCATCTAGGTCACGGGTGGCCAACCCAGGGCCAGTCGGCCACATGTGGTCACCTCATCAAATTTTGCAGCCCCATGAGTGCCTGATTTTTCAACCCAAATAAAACCTTATCTGTTCTTTATTCAATTTATAAAGAAATCGTTTTAAAAAGATTAGTGAGATAAAAGATGCAATGAAGTGACGTTAGTTTAGTTTGGTTCTGTTTGGTTATTTAGCATTTCATTATGTGCACTAAGAAGAGAGAAACATTTCTATACAGCATTTAGTCTCTGTTTATTTGAATATTTTAATATAAGGTGTCAATGATATGCGGCCCACGAACAGTTTACTCATTATCAAAGTAGCCCGCAAATTTTTTGATTTGGCCACCTCTGATCTGGGTATTGTCAACTATTAACAATTGTTTTGATAAAGAAATAGGCCAAACAATTTGTTTTTGAACAATGCAAGTTGCTATCAGGATGAAAAAAAGTCTGCCACATAGTGTTTTTTTCTAATTAGTCACACCATATTACAAAGCAAGCGTATGGGTGTTGGCGGGGGAAACGTGGGTAGGGATTATAAAAAAAATCTCATTTTGGATTACAAAAAAAAATCATTTGGCAATTGGGGTTCTAGTTTTATTTTGAAAAATCTAAGCATTTCTGTCATAAGGGGCGATGTGCCACATTTGTAAAACATTGTCATAAGGGGTGATGTGCCACATTTGTAAAACATTGTCATAAGGGGTGATGTGCCACATTTGTAAAACATTGTCGGTTCTAAGAATTTTGCCATAGGTTGTTTGGGTTGGTTTGTACTGGGGGACATTGAAGTTCAGGTGTGGCCATCAGCAATGGTTGGTTTTGGTTCTCAGCATAGTTGGAGTTTAGCATGAATGGCTCAGGCTGGTTTTGGTTCTCAGCATAGTTGGAGTTTAGCATGAATGGCTCATGCTGGTTTTGGTTCTCAGTATAGTTGGAGTTTAGTATGCATGGCTCAGGCTGGTTTTGGTTCTCAGCATAGTTGGAGTTTAGCATGCATGGCTCAGGCTGGTTTCAATTGTCATCTCTAAATATAAAGACAGAATGGTAATTGCTTTGCTTTTTCAGAATGGCACCAATGCTTCCCAAGATTTCAATGAAGTACCCAAGTATTCATTGGCAGAGCTTCAAGTCTCTCCTGAAGAGCTGCCATCTGGTGTTGATGCATCAGCAAGGGAGGTAAGTTGTGTCATGTGCAGTATAACTTATACCAGGGTCAATGTTTACATTTATCCCAGTCACCTATTAGCACATAACCCCTAGTTCCATTTAATAATGTCTTTGGGCCTCAGTATTGCTTGTCTCGTCTTAAGGTCAAGGTCCGTTCCTTCTTTCTCACTAAGACAACAGACACGGGTTTAAAAAAATATCTGATGAACTTGTTTTGGTTAATTAATAATTAAAGTATGTCATTGTCAACATTTAGTGGACAAAGACCTTTGTCAAGAAGTTTGGGGTTTGTTCAGTCTTATTTCCTACTGCACTAGCGGATGCTACGAATCAGTTGCTTTACATTGTGTCTCTAGATTCACCTGCGAGATGACGAGTTCAAGAAACTTTTCAACATGTCCTACTCAGATTACAACAAGTTGCCCAGCTGGAAGCAGAAGCAGCTCAAGAAGAGCTATAAACTATTTTAATTTTACCTTGTATGGATGATATGCTATAAACTATTTTAATTTCACCTGTGTGGATGATATCTTATAAACTGTTTTAATTTCACCTGTGTTGTAATACTGTCTGGTACTCTAACTTATTATTAACTTTTTACATCAGTTTTTGGTGTACAAATTCTAGCATTGTTTTACTTGTGGTTGTGTGAGTGAAGCATCTATACTTCTGGGGCATACATTTTAAGAATCAAATGTCACAGAAATTATGTCATAAATAAAACTCCAAGATCTGGCACACCATTTTAAATGGTCAATCTTTTTTATCTTGTATGTCAGCTTAACTTGATTGCTGGGCAGAAGTGGACATTACTATGTCTTCTACTGTTGTGAAACTGACCAGATGTCCAGTATTGAAGTTGGTCCAGTCTATCTGGATGCACATTTACTATGTAGGAAAAATCTCATTTGTCAGTCAGTTATAATTTATAATAATTAGATTTTTGAAAGTAAATTTTATCTTGAAAGCTGTTAATTATAATGTTTGGATCAAAGTACTTCTGAATTTAATTAAACCATGGGAAAAATATGTTTCGATGAATTAATGTCTATTTACACATTTTGTTTTATAGTAGCACTCATTATTAGTTCCTTTAAATTTCAACTTATTTCATACTACAATGAGAGTTGAAATTCATTATTCATTCCATAGAAACTTATGTTTATATTGTGTCTTTATAAACCATTCCACCACACAGTATGAGCAATGTTTTTTACAACAATAGAAATTGCTTACGTTTAATAGTTAAATTATTCAGATTTTCCCCCAACCCTTGTAACCAAGAATGTAAATATTTCTTCCAATCATTTAGTTGTTTGTTTAGTTTACACTATTACATATCTTAATTAAATGAAGGGTAATCTTAAGGAGCTTCTATCCGTAAGAGATCTCTTTATGGCTTTAATGGGTGTCCATGAACCAAAACAGAAAACAACATTCTACATTTATGGTGATGTATGAGGAGCTACGTTCAAGCCGTGTGAAGGAAATAGTGGAACAAGATATGTTTAGACTTGAAATGAAAAGAACGGACAATTAAAAGGACAATTAAAAGTACATATGGGCCAGAGGCCTTCTTCGGAAGACAATACAAAACAAGAAACGCAAAAATAATCAGAAGTTTGCCCAAACATACCTGGTTCCACTATTGATTTATTTACATTTATTGTGATATTATACATGAGATTTTTAGTTGAATCTGCTGAACTGTGCTCCTTGTTTGTTACACGTACGATCTGAGTTTATTCAATCATTTTTTTTGTTGTTATAAGTTTACTTTTTATTTGTTAACATTTTTATATCTTACAGCAAAATGCTTGTGTGTTTTTATTACATAACATTATATAACTGTTCTACATGATGACCTGAACACTTAAATATAAAATTACTCCGGGCATTTATTTTTAGCTTCCTTGTGTGTATTTTGACTGTGAGTTAATTACCCCTGTGCTGTATTAAAACAAAGGGGGAAGATGGTTATAGAAGCAATAGTTTTGTTGATAGTAGTTTTTTATTAATTATTTGAACATTTGTTGAAAATGTAATAGCAGTAGATCATTTTTTAAATTAATTATTGTGATCAATGAGATTATTATTGTATACTTTTAACATCAATAGATCATTTGTAAATTATTATTTTTTTAAATTCAATGAAATTATGGTAATTCTAACATTTAAACATATTCTTTTTCTTCCTTATGTGGGAATCTAACAGAAGAAACTTAAATAGCATTGTGTTAGCAAGATGTAAGTAACTCATCAATGAATATGCAGTCATCGGTTCTAACAAAAAATAGTGATTTATTTGGTTTGCTAAAGATCTTGAGTGAATAAATATTTCTGAAAATCTGTTTTTGTAAATATTCCATTAGTTGTAGACTCAAATTTTGTTAATATTTGAGATTGTGATCATCTACTCAAGCTGTGAGATGTAAACATTCCATATTTGGGGGATTTTTTTTTTTCATAACCAAAACTGTGTATTGTTGACATTGAATTGAAGTGCAGCCCTTAACATTAAGTTCCCCTCATCTCTGCTATGTGCTAACTACAGCTTACACTTACAGCTATGCATGCGTATAAAAATATTTTACTGAGAGTTGACATTTGAACTTATTTAACACTGCTGCATTGTGTAAGGGACAATGTCTCTGTGATGATTCAGAAGTATTATAAGCTGATAGGGTTTGGTGATGTATCAGGAGATAACTGAGATTTTAATATTTAAGACAGATGTTTCTTCCCCTTGTTTTTATCAAAATGATGTCTGGCATATGACCTGTCAAGTTGACTGATGGCATTCCTGTGGTATACAAAAGTGGTGCTCAACTGGTCAGACAAAGGGTCAGAAGCACATTTATGAAAAGTTTCATGAATTGGAAATTTAAAAAAAATTAAAATGATAAAATTGATTATTAGTAAACCAAGTTTCCTATTCTAAAAAAAATTTACTTTTAAGCCAGGTATAATTTTATTAATGTTAAATTAAAATGTTTGAAGTATAAAATTATCTTTAAACAATCAATGACTGTAACAGATTTAAGCTTGTCCATACTTATTGTACAACAGTTGAGCCCCACTAAGATGCTGCATTTCATTCTTTTGAATTAGTCTACAGTCTATCTTGTATATTTCAGATACTTACCCTATTCACTTGCTTTACTGTGATCTCTATAATATTTCATGTTATCTTAAACATAATATAGATTTAATATCCTACAGCCAAACTGATACAGAAATATTGTTCTCTTATTGTGATGGCTTGGGTTTGCTTTTATTTTTGTTTAGTTTCCCTGTGAGCCCTCCAATTAAAATACTTGTAACCCAATGGTCTAATGGATTTTTTAATTGATTCACATCATTTGCTTGATAAATGTATGGCACACATATTAACACATATCTGCTGTGGCACTAAGCAGTCACTGGTTTAAGTCATTTTATTGTTATTGTTACACATTTTAAATGTAATATGGTTAAAAGTCTCTATCTCAATTTGTGTCATAATTTCTCATTTATAAAAACGTATAAAGTATTTCCTGTTGAAGCTCCATTTACTTTAGGAATCTGCTCTGAGGAAATGGGAACTATCACTTCCTTGAAACATTCACTTCTGGTTTTTATGAACAAATGTGATCACTTTTTTTCTGACTAACTTGTACTGTCATCCTAGTTGAGTTCAGGGCACACATAGCTTTATCTTTTCTGTGTTGCTACATGAGATGTATTAGAAAGATAACATTATTTTTACATTTCGCTCAACAACACTTAACTAATTCTCTCCCTGCTGCAGTAACATTTTTTTATGTAATTGACCGGCCATGATGACGATTACTGGAAATAGCCGTGTCTTTTAACTGGACATAATCGTGTCTTTTAACTGGACATAACCGTGTCTTTTAACTGGACATAACCGTGTCTTTTAACTGGACATAACTATGGTTGAAATAAATCAAGACTATGATATAGATCTATTGGTGTGAAAGCTATCTGAACCTCTCACGGCAACGACACTGTCAATGTCTTGGTGAATTGTCGGGGTAAGAAATGTTGCTCATCTTTACATGCCATGTACCAAGGACACAGTCTGAAAGAGATCCTGTACCCAGGACACAGTCTGTAAGAGATCCTGTACCAAGGACACAGTCTGTAAGAGATCATGTACCCAGGACACAGTCTGTAAGAGATCATGTACCCAGGACACAGTCTGTAAGATATCATGTACCAAGGACACAGTCTGTAAGAGATCATGTACCCAGGACACAGTCTGTAAGAGATCATGTACCAAGGACACAGTCTGTAAGAGATCATGTACCCAGGACACAGTCTGTAAGATATCATGTACCAAGGACACAGTCTGTAAGAGATCATGTACCCAGGACACAGTATGTAAGAGATCATGTACCCAGGACACAGTCTGTAAGAGATCATGTACCCATGACACTGTCTGTAAGAGATCATGTACCCAGAACACAGTCTTTAAGAGATCATGTACCCAGGACAGTCTGTAAGAGATCCTGTACCAAGGACACAGTCTGTAAGAGATCATGTACCCAGGACACAGTCTGTAAAAGCTCGTGTTATGGCCAATGAATTCTTTCTACCTATTTACTTCTATTTCTATTTATCTCTAGTTGTTAAAAGACTTTGGTCATGGCTTTATTTATTATGTTTGTGTCACTATGGCCCCCATTCCTGTTCATGATATCTTTTATAACTGATGAGCGTTTGGAAATAAACAGTAAACTAGCAGCAAAATCTGGTGCTTAAAAGTAAAACACAGCAATAATGTAATGTCTTAAATTCCATCAGTTTTTGGTCCACACATTATATTTCTCATACATTGTTCTATTCTGGCTATGCGTCTTATCTTCTGTAGGTGAAAACTGTAAGTGACCTGTAATTAAAGATTAATTGTTAACTCTCTTTTTGTTTGGATTGCTCTTAACCTCTTACCATTGATCCAATATCATTATTTCCCATTTAGCCTGATTTTTTTTCAGAACTATTACAACAGTGTTTCTGTGTCACATCTCTGTGACAGCCTACAACAGTGTTTCTGTGTCACATCTCTGTGACAGCCTACAACAGTTTTTCTGTGTCACATAGATGTGACAGCCTACAACAGTGTTTCTGTGTCACATCTCTGTGACAGCCTACAACAGTCTTTCTGTGTCACATCTCTGTGACAGCCTACAACAGTGTTTCTATGTCACATAGATATGACAGCCTACAACAGTGTTCCTGTGTCACATAGATGTGACAGCCTACAACAGTGTTTCTGTGTCACATCTCTGTGACAGCCTACAACAGTCTTTCTGTGTCACTTCTCTGTGACAGCCTACAACAGTGTTTCTATGTCACATAGATATGACAGCCTACAACAGTGTTTCTGTGTCACATAGATGTGACAGCATACAACAGTGTTTCTGTGTCACATAGATGTGACAGCCTACAACAGTGTTTCTGTGTCACATAGATGTGACAGCCTACAACAGTGTTTCTGTGTCACATCTCTGTGACAGCCTACAACAGTGTTTCTGTGTCACATAGATGTGACAGCTAGCCACACTATTTATGAAAGAGTTTGGTTTAATAAAATCTGCAGTGACCTAGTAACCCCTGTTTTTAGTCTGTAAATAATATTCTAAAAACATTTCCAACAACAGATCACTAAGAAAAATTAAAAACCCATGCGCTGTGCACCAGGATCAAGATTGTTGTTATTTAAAATGCCAAGTGTTTGAAGTTAACTTTGGCCTGGTGGTAACTATTTTACGTGCAACGATAGAAGGAATGTGAATGTCAAGAGTTGTAAACACTGAGGATTTGTTACAGACAAATGTCTACTCACAAAGCTTGATCAGATCTGAGGTTGGTCGGCTCGTGGCCACAGAATTTGAATATTTCATTTTAGGTCAGGTCATCAAAAACATCAGAGAGGGTGAACTAGATCATCATGGCACCACAAAAGGTGACCTAGATCACCGTGAGACCACAGAAGATGAACTAGTCCCTTACAATAGAAGAGACTAGCTAGATGATTGAGACAAATTGATCAAAATCTTTGCTATTCGGGTACATCATATATTTTTTAAACTCCTGCTAACACTGCTACCCCCCCCCCTCGCCCCGTTTTTCTTGTATGGTTAGATTTACGTAGGTATGTAATAAATGCTTACATAATCACATTGACCCTTGCTTGCTATGAGAGCCTTTCCTTTCAACTCCCTCCATCTTTTCCATCCACCCTCTTCTTCCATCTCCACTCTCCTTCCACCCCCCATCTCCACCCTCCCTTCCATTCATTATCATTTAGCCTACATGCAGCTATCTTTAATTAACGTCTTTAGTATGGCATTGGCTATTTCCCTTAAACAAATAGAAATATTATGTGCTGTTTTTTATTTTTATTTTTTTAGCTTGAAGATTAAACTCTTGCTTCTTCAGAATGAGAATAACTTGTGTTGTTGATTTGTAGAGTGAAGTCAGAGAATTTTCTGACCTGTCGATAGCGAGAGTCTTTTCAACCCCACAGCCCACGACTGACATATCAGTAACGACTGTCTCTTCAACCTCACACCCCAGTCTGACATGTCAGTGACGACTGTCTCTTCAACCTCACAGCCCAGTCTGACATGTCAGTAACGACTGTCCCTTCAACCCCACACCCCAGTCTGACATGTCAGTGACGACTGTCTCTTCAACCCCACAGCGCACGTCTAAAGCAACAAGGATTCCAATCGCTCTAAATTCTTAATATTTTAAATCTCTCTTCCACACAAAGAAATATAAATATGCACAAGTCGAAAAGGTCGTAGGATGTCACAAAATTTCTCCAGCTTTCTACATTTCACTTCAAAACAATAGCTCGTGCCACGACGGGAACATCTGCCAGTGTAACATATATTGAAAGCCATTTCTTTGTAACATGTGAAAAACAACATACGCAAATGATGCTGGACGGTCATGTGTCTGGGGTTAGACAAAGCTCTACCACAGCGAACTACCCGGAAGGGCAAGGGGGGGGGGGGGAATGATATAGAAGCGAGGCCAGTGAAATAATGTCAATGAAAACTGCAGTTTCGACTTTTCGCAATGAAATGTATCTGGAATCGATGGGTCATGGCCGTTCATTAAGAATTGTTAGAGGGTATGGGACTTGGAATGTACACGATGACGCTCTCGAGAACAGGTTTATAATGTTATGGTAGTCACGGGTGTAGGCAAAGGAAGGGGGCAGTTAGCCCCTGGCGACACTTATTTTGGGGCGCAGTTTCTATCCACTTTATATAACTTATTTTCTATGTGTTTTCTACATGTATTGTAATTTTCGTTGATTTGGGGGCGGCAAAAAACAAGGACCGCCCCAGGCGTCACAAATGTTAGCAACTCCCCTGCTTGCAAATTAAGCCTATTTTTTCCATTTGAATTTATTTTGTTGAGACTCGGCAAACTCAAGAAATATTGTGGCCTTACAGTGAGGCAATCTCATGAGACCATTTAATTTCTTCAACAACAACACAAAAAAAAAAATACAATAGTTTAAATAATGCCCTGGTCTCTCTCTCTCAAGTTTCACAAAACAGAAAGCCTATTAACAGTTAATTTTTTAATCACATGATTATATCTTCAACGTGATAATCATAATGTTTATATTCGTTGAAGTGAAAGCATGAAGTGCTGGCCCCCCTGGCGCCAATGGGATTCACTTACCGTCCCCAAACCATCTCAGTGATGATTGGCTTAAGTTAATTAATTGCACGTGCTCAGTTAATTACAATTGAAATAGTTGTCCCAACATTACACGTTGCAAGCAGTGCTTCATTGGTTGGTAAGTAGCTGCTGTTGTGTTGGTTTTCTTGTGTATGTGTCAATGCTTTTCCCATGGTTGTATTTTTCAGTCTTTTAGATCTGACCTGAAGGAGATGAGCTTTTGTTTGATGAGGCATTTCGATATTCAAAAAATTGTTTTAAGAATGGAAATGTGTAGTTAATTTTTTTTAAGGTTTATGGTAAGACACAGACAGGGAAGTAAGGCCGAATATAAAATCACTTAAACTAATCGGCCGCAGGGAATGTTCCAATCAGGCAGTATAGTTTCCATTAGAGACCGACCGAAAGTGATTTTCTGATTTCGGCCGAAGCCGAAAATAGGCCGAAAGTTTAAAATGACTTACGGCCGAAACCGAAAAAAGGCCGAAATTTTAAAAATGACTTTCGGCCGAAACCGAAAAAAGGCCGAAGATTAAAAATGAATTTCGGCCGAAACCGAAGCCGAAACCGAAAATTAAATATTAAGATATTTTGAAATTCGTTCCCGCGTACATTCTGCATACATCGAAAATGATGTGGGGAAAGTATAAATATTTACATTCTTTTATTAAAAAAATGAGATAATCGTAAATATTAATAAATAAACATCTAATATAGGGGTCTCAAACTCGCGGCCCGCGAGCCATATGTGACCCGCAAGACTATATTTTGCGGCCCGCAGAAAAGTTTAGTGTAAATGCGCCGGCCCGTTTCCCCCATTCTCATATCTATAACGTGACTCTCCGCGACGGTTTCAGTCGAATATCACCGACTAGTCTAATTCTGACTTTAAAAAAAAATATTTCTACATATTTTTGTATGCCAGGTCTCTGGCAACAGTGAGTAGTTCTTGAGAACCCTTAATGATTTTATTGTTATTTATAAAGGTTGAGCAGATTGTAACAATTGTAATCGCTTTTTTGTGGATAACTTGATGCGGCCCACTCTCATTCAGACACTACCTCCTGCCCCCCCCCCCCTTTTCCGATGATTTGAAATTGAGATCCTTGGTCTAATGAATACTTTGGATTTTACCATTTTATTATAAAAGTAATTTAAATTGCTTTACAATTTTTTTTTTTAAATTCGTACGGTAGAAGAAAATTAAGCAAAACTTGGGGGGGGGGGGGAATTAATGCAAAATATTATTTTTTTAAACAGGGTCTCTAAAAAAATGTGGTTCTAAAAGATCGCTTAATTTGTTTTTAAAGATCGTTTAGTTGGTTGTTATTGATCGTTTAGTTTGTTGTTAAAGATCGGTGAGTTTGTTTATAAAGATCACTTAGTTTGTTTTTAAAGATCGTTTAGTTTGTTGTTAATGATCGTTTAGTTTGTTGTTAAAGATCGTTTAGTTTATTGTTAAAAATCATTTAGTGTGTTGTTAAAGATCGTTTAGTTTGTTGTTAAAGATCGTTTAGTTTGTTAAAGATCGTTTAGTTTATTGTTAAAGATCGTTTAGTTTGTTGTTAAAGATCGCTTAGTTTGTTATTAAAGATCGCTTAGTTTGTTGTTAAAGATCGTTTAGTTTGTTGTTAAAGATCGTTTAGTTTGTTGTTAAAGATCGCTTAATTTGTTGTCAAAGATCGGTTAGTTTGTTCTTAAAGATCGCTTAGTTTGTTGTTAAAGATTCTCCAGTTTTTGTTAATGATCGTTTCATTTGTTGTTAAAGATCGTTTAGTTTGTTCATAAAGATCGCCTTGTTTGTTGTTAAAGATCGTTTAGTTTGTTCATAAAGATCGCATGGTTTGTTGTTAAAGATCGCTTAGTTTGTTCTTAAAGATGTCCAGTTTTGTTAATGATCGTTTCATTTGTTCTTCAAGATCGCTTAGTTTGTTGTTGTAAAGATCGTTTAGTTTGTTGTTAAAGATCGCTAAGTTTGTAGTCAAGGATCGGTTAGTTTGTTCTTAAAGATCGCTTAGTTTGTTTAAAGATCGCTTAGTTTTTTCACAAAGATCGCTTAGTTTGTTCTTAAAGATAATTGATTTTGTTCCTTAAGATCGATTAGTTTGTTCTTAAAGATCTTTTAGTTTGTTCCTAAAGAACATTTAGTTTTCTGTTAAAGATCGCTTAGTTTATTCTTATAAATCATTTAGTTTACTATTAAAGATCATTTGTTTTGTTCTTAAAGATCATTTAGTTCGGTCTAAAAAATCGTTTAGTTTGTTCTTTAAGATCGTTTAGTTTGTTATTAAAGATCGCTTAGATTGTTCTTAAAGATCGCTTAGTTTGTTTTAAAGATCGTTTAGTTTGTTCTTAAATGTCCCTTAGTTTGTTGTTAAATATCGTTTAGTTTGTTTTCAAAGATCGCTTAATTTGTTCTTAAATGTCCCTAAGTTTGTTGTTAAATATCGCTTTCGCTGAGTATGACCGAAAACCTGAGTCACTTTCGGCCGGATGGCCGAAAGTCTAAGTCAGTTTCGGCCGAAACCGAAGAAAAACCGAAAGTTAACTTTTCTCTTTCGGCCGAAACCGAAATTTAGCCGAAAGTTAACTTTTCAGTTTCGGCCGAAACCGAAACTTGGCCGAAAGTGATAAAATGGCCACTTTCGGCGCCGAAACCGAAGCCGAAGCCGAAATTCGGTCGGTCTCTAGTTTCCATAGAGACGAATTCAATCTGGCAGTATGGTTTCCATATAGACGAAGTCAATCTGGCAGTATGGTTTCCATAGAGACGAAGTCAACGAATAAAAACAATTGTAACGTTTAGATAAGCTGGTTGTATAACGCCCTAGGTGTCAGGGTGCTGTATCACATGGTCCTTGGTGTACATGGCCCTTTATGTACATTGTCCGAGTTTTACATGGTTCTGTATTACATGGTCCTAGTTGTACATTGACCTATGTACATGGTCCAATAGGACATGGTACTGGTTGTACGACGTCATGTGTACAGTGTTCTGTGGTACAAAGTAATGGGGGTACATGGTCATGGGCGTGTATGGTCCAATAGACAATGGTACTGGTTGTACTAGGTCATATGTGTACAGTGTTCTGTAGTACATTGTAATGGTGGTACATTGTCATGGGCGTGTATGGCACTATAGACAATGGTACTGGTTGTACGTGGTCATGGGTGTACATTGTGCATTGCTCTAATTGTACGTAGTCATTGTACATTGTTCTTTGCATACATGGTCCTAAGCCACATGGTCTTAAGTTTACATGGTCCTGTCTGTACATCGTCCTGCCTGCTATGGTATGGCCGCGTCGGTTGTAGAGATTTTATTTAAAGACTAGGGCTAATCAGTGCTCATCATAGTCTTGCAACACATTCCTAAAAGTCAACAACATTCCTAAAAGTCAACAACATTCCTAAAAGTCAACAACATTCCTAAAAGTCAACAACATTCCTAAAAGTCAACAAAATTCCTAAATGTCAACAACATTCCTAAAAGTCAACAAAATTCCTAAATGTCAACAACATTCCTAAAAGTCAACAAAATTCCTAAATGTCAACAACATTCCTAAAAGTCAACAACATTCCTAAAAGTCAACAACATTCCTAAAAGTCAACAACATTCCAAAATGTCAAAAACATTCCTAAAAGTCAACAACATTCCTAAAAGTCAACAACATTCCTAAAAGTCAACAAAATTCCTAAAAGTCAACAACATTCCTAAAAGTCAACAAAATTCCTAAAAGTCAACAACATTCCTAAAAGTCAACAAAATTCCTAAATGTCAACAACATTCCTAAAAGTCAACAAAATTCCTAAAAGTCAACAACATTCCTAAAAGTCAACAAAATTCCTAAAAGTCAACAACATTCCTAAAAGTCAACAAAATTCCTAAATGTCAACAACATTCCTAAAAGTCAACAACATTCCTAAAAGTCAACAACATTCCTACAAGTCCCCAACATTGCTAAAAGTCAAAAACATTCCTAAAAGTCAACAAAATTCCTAAAAGTCAACAACATTCCTAAAAGTCAACAAAATTCCTAAATGTCAACAACATTCATAAAAGTCAACAAAATTCCTAAAAGTCAACAACATTCTTAAAAGTCAACAAAATTCCTAAAAGTCAACAACATTCCTAAAAGTCAACAAAATTCCTAAATGTCAACAAAATTCCTAAAAGTCAACAACATTCCTAAAAGTCAACAACATTCCTTAAAGTCAACAAAATTCCTACAAGTCCCCAACATTGCTAAAAGTCAACAACATTCCTAAAAGTCAACAACATTCTTAAAGTCAACAACATTCCTAATAGTCAACAATATTCCTACAAGTCACCAACATTCCTAAAGTCAACAATATACCTTTAAGTCAAATTTTGTGATCAGCTCAAATTAGTTCAAAATTTTGTTTTCCTCTGTTAATTTTCAGAGCAATTAAACAGCTGTCATGCCCAAGACAAGATTTGTTATGTTGGCGCTCATCGCGCTGACGATGTTGTTATGTAAGTATCCCAACTTTAAGAGCTGATTGTGTTGCTATGTCAGTATCCCAACTTTAAGAGCTGATTGTGTTGCTACGTCAGTATCCCAACTTTAAGAGCTGATGATGTTGCTATGTCAGTATCCCAACTTTAAGAGCTGATTGTGTTGCTATGTCAGTATCCCAACTTTAAGAGCTGATTGTGTTGCTATGTCAGTATCCCAACTTTAAGAGCTGATTGTGTTGCTATGTCAGTATCCCAACTTTAAGAGCTGATTGTGTTGCTATGGCAGTATCCCAACTTTAAGAGCTGATTGTGTTGCTATGTCAGCATCCCAACTTTAAGAGCTGATTGTGTTGCTATGTCAGTATCCTAACTTTAAGAGCTGATTGTGTTGCTATGTCAGTATCCCAACTTTAAGAGCTGATTGTGTTGCTATGTCAGTATCCCAACTTTAAGAGCTGATTGTGTTGCTATGTCAGCATCCCAACTTTAAGAGCTGATTGTGTTGCTATGTCAGTATCCCAACTTTAAGAGCTGATTGTGTTGCTATGTCAGTATCCTAACTTTATGACCTGACGATGCTGCTATGTCAGTATCCCAACTTTAAGACCTGACGATGCTGCTATGTCAGCATCCCAACTTTAAGACCTGACGATGTTGCTATGTCAGTATCCCAACTTTAAGAGCTGACGATGTTGCTATGTCAGTATCCCAACTTTAAGACCTGACGATGTTGCTATGTCAGTATCCCAACTTTAAGACCTGACGATGTTGCTATGTCAGTATCCCAACTTTAAGACCTGACGATGCTGCTATGTCAGTATCCCAACTTTAAGAACTGACGATGTTGCTATGTCAGTATCCCAACTTTAAGACCTGACGATGTTGCTATGTCAGTATCCCAACTTTAAGACCTGACGATGCTGCTATGTCAGTATCCCAACTTTAAGACCTGACGATGTTGCTATGTCAGTATCCCAACTTTAAGACCTGACGATGCTGCTATTTCAGTATCCCAACTTTAAGACCTGACGATGTTGCTATGTCAGTATCCTAACTTAGAGAGGGGCCTGGTGTTACCTACTTTACTTCCATGGTGTGCCAGTCAAAGCTTTCACTGGTGCGCAATGTACCGTTTGGAATTGGTGTGTAAGATTTTTTTGTCTTCGTTTAAAGTTCACGTGTATTTAGTGATCGTTGTTGGAGTGTACAGTTTTGTCCTTCATGGGCCGGGGGGGGGGAGGGGGGAGAAGTGGATTACAGGGTAAAATAGTGCACTAGCTCATAACAATGTTCTTTTGCTATTTATGTTATCTCCCTAGTGTATTTAGTGATCGTTGTTGGAGTGTACAGTTTTGTCCTTCATGGGCCGGGGGGGGGGAGGGGTGAGAAGTGGTTTACAGGGTAAAATAGTGCACTAGCTCATAACAATGTTCTTTTGATATTTATGTTATCTCCCTTTTTAACTTCTTAATACTTTGTTTTTGTTCGTGGCTCTCTGGGTGGCGAATAGACGAAATCTACGGTCGGTTCAGTGACCCAGTGACCCAGTGACCCAGTGACCCAGTGACCCAGTGACCCAGTGACCCAGTGACCCATAGACTCGTTGACATGACAACAAATTATTTCAAATTTTTAACCCCACCCTGACAACACTAGTCCCTCAAAATCACACCAAAATCACCCCAAAATCATCCCAAAATCACCTCAAAAGCACCCTTTTTCATGGGGAAGATGAAGGAAATATGATGACACGGAAATAAAATTCCCTATATCTGCGCTAAAAGAGATTTTTAAGAATTCAACAAAAAATATTTAATTACATACAGAATAAGCTACAGGCCAGATTATCTAAGTGTTAACTGAACAAACTTTTAAATCATGTGCTGAAACGACATACAGTGGAACCTCTCATAACGAGTTTAATTCGTTCCAGACTCTTACTTGTTAAGTGAAACACTCGTTAAACGAAACAATTTTCCCCATACAAATCAATGTAAAATACGATAATGCATTCCATGCTGAAAAAAATACTAATTTTTAAAAAAAATTTGATAAACATTTATTCAAATAAAATTACTTATGAATTGTTAATGAGTGTAACAACTTGGAATACAATTTAGATTTGAACCAAAAAACGTAAATAAAAATATGAATTTATGACAAATTAAATAATTAATCCTTTTTAACTAGAAAACTTTCTAAAAGACATTTGTTTTTGCAAACGCTTCAAAATTTGACGAAAATGTGTCACAGCATTATCATTGAATAAATTTGTTGCACGAATAGCCACCTCCTTATTAGGGTGATGCTTCTCAATGTACGATGCAATAGTTCAGCATTTCTCTTATTGCGCTAGAAGATTGTTACTCTGCTACTTCCTCCTCCATTAATGAGCTCTCCTCCATAATTTCTTGCTGTGAAACACGATGCAACTCCATAAGCTCTTCGGTGGTCAACTCTTGACTGTGTTCTTTCACAAGCTCTTCAATATCGTTGTTGTCCACCTCGAGTCCCATGATATTGGCCAATGACACAATCTCGTTAACTGTAGACTCCACAGTGACCACAGGTACTGTTTCACAATCACATTCAACAACACTCCCTGGCCAAAGTTTTTTTCCAAGCAGAAGTGAGGAAAGAGGGGACTTCCCCTTTCTGCGTAACTCGTTATGCGAAATGTCTCTCGTTAAGGGAGCAACTTCTTCACAATTTCTTTTGCTCGTTATGCGAATTACTCGTTATGAGAGGTGCTTGTTATGTACTTACATAATAGTTACTGAAATTCTAATAAAATAGTGGGTACTATATTAAACATTTGTTTCCATAATAATTTTTTTTTTTTTAAATAGATCGCAAGTGCGTTTGGTGCGTAATATTTTCTTTTGCTTTTCTGAAATAGTTGGTGAAATAAACCGGCGGTGTCAAAGCGGGTGGGGCATTAGAATAGTAATACATTTCAAGGGCATTAAAAAAATTGCTGTTGCGGGCCTTGGGAAGGGGGGGGGGGGCACTAATTCGAATCCTTTTAAAGTGCGTTACTTGAATGAAGGTTTTGTCAAATTTTCAGCCCCACCCCCATTGCTCTATATTACTTTTTTATAAAGGATTTGTCTTTCTATGTCCGTCCATGCCCTTCATCACCGTTGAGTCTTTATATCTTTTCAGTTCTGATACAACAAAAGTAATTTTAAAAAATCAATCATCATTTTTCGATAAATTGCGTTGTTATCTCTTACTTTGTTTCAGCCGTGAACAGGCAGCTGACAGTCGCTATTGCCCATAAGTACACTTGTGGGAAAGATGGTAAGAAACTGTACTCACTGTTATGGGCGTGTCTTCATTCATCCTACATCGTGATGTCATCCGCTATATACACATTACACCATAACTGAGACCAAATTCGTTTTAGTGTAAAACAATAAATGTTATTTTTAACTTCTGTTAATTGGAGATGGAAGTCCTCTTGGCGTTTATCGTGACTAGTCTTCACTTTTTCGAGATCAGAGGTTCTGAGTCTGTAATTGTTTGAGAACCACTTTTCAGTCCAATTTTATTGAAGGCCCACCTTCTTTTTAATAAATATCAGTTTTATAAACCATTTATCTCAAACAAAAATTATTTATGAATTGTGTTTATCTGGAATAGATCTTGTATAGAAGAAATTAGCATTTTAGATGAGATGTAACGTAAGATGTTGGACATCTCCGACATCGAACATAACACCAACAAACACAATATCCATCAAAATTATGAACAATGTATTAGGACACCGCGATGACCTTGACCTACTTATAGTGATCCATAAGATAAATAAAACAGTGTAGGATAGCAGAAATGATAGGAGTACAGCAACCCGGAATGGACTGCAATTAGTTTTCCCAGTCCAAACAGTGGTCAATAACATCACCAAAAGTAGGTCAAGAGCTTCCACTATTCCAAACAGTGGTCAATAACATCACCAAAAGTAGTTCAAGAGCTTCCACTATTCCAAACAGTGGTCAATAACATCACCAAAAGTAGTTCAAGAGCTTCCACTATTCCAAACAGTGGTCAATAACATCACCAAAAGTAGTTCAAGAGCTTCCACTATTCCAAACAGTGGTCAATAACATCACCAAAAGTAGTTCAAGAGCTTCCACTATTCCAAACAGTGGTCATTAACATCACCAAAAGTAGTTCAAGAGCTTCCACTATTCCAAACAGTGGTCAATAACATCACCAAAAGTAGGTCAAGAGCTTCCACTAGTCCAAACAGTGGTCTCTAAGATCACCGAAAGTAGGGCACAGGCTTCTACTAGTCGAATCAGTTTTTAACAACAGAGAGGGGAGCGAGCTCGGAAAACGATCCCACACCTCACCGCCCCTCCCATTGCTTTAGATTGAACGATTCTTATTGGTCATAGCTACATGGAAGTGACGCAACCCTTTGAAACCGAAGCAAAAGGGGTGCTCTTTGCAGGGATGGTGGTATTTATAGGTTCAGACAGATTGATGATCGTGTTCAAAAAGAGCGATCCGTGCCGGGGAGCGGAGGGGGGAAGGGGGTGGGGTTGTGAGTTGGCGCATATATCAGTTACAGTTACAGCGCTTTTTCATGATTTGAAATTTCTGTATTTTGGTAAGCGTATTTCAAAAGTCAAAATATGATGTCTACAAATCCACTTCCATGATTTTACCTAAATTTCATCACTACTCACACCCTCTATCTCTCTCTCTGTCTCTCTCTCTCCATCATCTTTCATAGCACTTGTTTTTCTCCACAGGTCCATGCGACAATGACTGGGACTGTAAAAAATTCTTCGTTTTGCTCCGTGAATGTGGTAACGGATGTTGCCGTTATTTATCATTTTAACTATCGTCAGATGTGACCTTCAACCCTAACGAGCGTCAGATGTAACCTTCAACTCTAATGAGTGTCAGATGTGACCTTCAACCTGGTTACAGATTCCCGCTCCCTCAACAGACCTATATTACTTGATTTAAAAAAAATAAAAAAATCTTTTTATTTTAAAATCATAATTTGACTTCATTTTTGGACTTAATTTGTAATTTAAAAAAGACAAACACTTTTTATGAAAATCTTCTCTCGTTTGACTTAAATGTACACATCTTGTAATTGTGTAACGTGTTAACTTACACCTTGTCAATTATTACATGGGCTGTTGCCACTAGCGTAAGAAAAAAGGGTGGATTGGATGATAGGGTATGGCAGGGTTTTCAACTCAAAAAATTAATTTCACAAACAAAAATAATTTTAAAAATCTTTACCTTTTTTTCCGGACAAGCCAATTTTGTTACTGACATAAAACAAGCCTTACGAAGCTAACAAAAAATGTTCAAATGGCCACACAACTATATTATTAAGACGTATGTGCAAGTGACTATGTTGAGGTTGTCGAAAATATACTGCTACAAGTTTAAAGCAAGCAGAAAATGTCCATCTTCATTTATATTAAGGGTCATCCATGCATTAAGCACACTCATTTTCAATAGGGGTCATCCATGCATTACGAACACTAAAAATACAAATTCAGTCCCACCCCCTTTTAGCTGCTTCCGTCCCTTTTGGGCCTCCTCCCCGATGCGTACGTACAATGCACTCTCAGACCCACCCTGTCAAAAAAACCAACACACATTCAAGTGTTTTCTAGCTAGGCGTATCTCTATATGGAGTCAATTTGTAGATTATAGGAGGACATATAATAGTCTCTGAGACAGTGGAGACATTTTTGGCCGACTGCAGAGTTTTTCAAGACAAGTGGGAAGTTATAAGATTCAATTCCCCTCCCCACTCATTGTGTACGTAATATATAAATGGCTCCAAAATGGTTCGCAATTTATGAAATTATATTTGACTTTTTTGTCTGATTGAAATAGTTTTATAAAGATTACATAAATGGAAAAAAAAATATATAAATAGGGGGGGGGGCAAAGATGTTACGATGATATATGAACAGCGGTTAATTCCTTTACTTTTAAACCTCCAAAAAGAAAAAAAGCAAGGGATTTTTAATTCTAATCCATCTTAAAAATTTTCAACAAATCTGATTGTTATTTGTTGCATTGCAGATCACGTGACTTGTAAAATATAAATTAAAGTAATAAAGAAAAAGATAATTAATTCACAATTACAGTTTATTTAAATTAATGGCTGTTACACAATATGACTGGACTATGTCACAATGATTAAATTTATATAATTAATTATTAAGTCATCGGCAAATTCCTTTGAGATGTGAACATTCTCCAGAGGTCGTTTATTGCCAGGTAGAGTTTGAACTTATGAGAGGCAAGGGTTTTTGAAGCAGCTTATATCTTCAGTGATGGCATTTGGGACTTCAAAGCTGAGTTGATTAAACGATATATAGATAGCATAGATAAAATATATAAATTATACATTTATAAATATGCAAATAAACAATATTCTGAAAGACTATCTTAGGGCGTTGCTTCTTTGGAATGTATATATTTCTTGCAATTGATGACACTAATTTGAAAGTAGAAATTATACTGCTAGTGACTACACTTTGTTGCGTATCATGAACTAGAATCTAGTTAAAAAAAAGTTAATGAGAATAATGAATAAGTGCAATTGTACAAATTGATTTTCATTACTATCAGAATCCTTTTTTTTTAAAACGACAAAAGCTGAGTAATCGCAAAATCGACATTTTTTATTTATTTTTTTAAGTGTGGGGAGGGGAAATGTAGGTGGCATGGACTCAATTGCGTAGCCAGGGATTAGTGTCACCCGGTGCGGTAAACTCTGGGTGCCCCCCCCCCCCCGACTTCCACGATGGATTTCTTCTTGTTCAACTAGGTCGACAGTGTAACAAAGACAAGAACAAAAACAGATTAATTGAAGGTCAGGAGATTAGTGTCACCCGGTGCGGTAAACTCTGGGTGCCCCCCCCCCCCGACTTCCACGATGGATTTCTTCTTGTTCAACTAGGTCGACAGTGTAACAAAGACAAGAACAAAAACAGATTAATTGAAGGTCAGGAGGTCAAGTCAATGTAGTTATCTAACACTTCATTCGGCGTTGAATGGTCAAAACGGTGTGTTTCTGGCCCAATAATAAGGTAACCTAACTGCTGACGCATCAACCTTGAACTTTTAATAAAGCATGCATTTTGATTGGTTACATGTGTGTAAAATATACGGGTCATCTGTTATCATTTTATGAAATTCGATTGGAGCGACCTGTGTGTGTTCTGTAAATGATTGGACCGACCAGTGTGTGCTCTGTAAATGATTGGACACCGACCAGTGTGTGCTCTGTAAATGACTGGACCGACCAGTGTGTGCTCTGTAAATGATTGGACCGACCAGTGTGTGTTCTGTAAATGATTGGACCGACCAGTGTGTGTTCTGTAAATGATTGGAGCGACCAGTGTGTGCTCTGTAAATGATTGGACCAACCAGTGTGTGCTCTGTAAATGATTGGACCGACCAGTGTGTGCTCTGTAAATGATTGGACCGACCAGTGTGTGCTCTGTAAATGATTGGAGCGACCAGTGTGTGCTCTGTAAATGATTGGACCGACCAGTGTGTGCTCTGTAAATGATTGGACCGACCAGTGTGTGCTCTGGAAATAAGTGGACCGACCAGTGCGTGCTCTGTAAAAGTGTGTGCTCTGTAAATGATTGGACCGACCAGTGTGTGCTCTGTAAATGATTGGACCGACCAGTGTGTGCTCTGTAAATGATTGGACCGACCAGTGTGTGCTCTGTAAATGATTGGACCGACCAGTGCGTGCTCTGTAAATGATTGGACCGACCAGTGCGTGCTCTGTAAATGATTGGACCGACCAGTGCGTGCTCTGTAAATGATTGGACCGACCAGTGTGTGCTCTGTAAATGATTGGAGCGACCAGTGTGTGCTCTGTAAATATGCAATTTTTCAATTTGGTGTCACCCTTTGAGATGGTGTCACCCCTTGAGATGGTGTCACCCCTTGAGATGGTGTCACCCGGTGCGGTCTAAACCCCCCGAACCCCCTAGCTACGCCACTTCTTGGACTAAAAAGAGTGATGAATATTTATGTCATTTGAAGGATAATCCGATTTCCTGAATTCTTTTTATAACATTAAGAGATTCGTCGTAACCTTACTAAAAATACTTCATACAAAACTAACAATGAAACGATATCTTTATATTTTAGAAACTTTCAATTTTGCTTAATTTAAGCTACTGGAATCAAGTTCAATCACCAGAAAATGCAAAAACTTCACCAGCACCACGGTGGATCGCACTCGTTAATCTTGGGTGGCAACTCATCTAAGAGGAGGAAAACTCTGCAAATCAAACCCGGAGATAGAGTCCCGTAGGCGGTATGACATTGACACGATGAAAATTCCGACAACCATTGCGAAGTATAACGCATAAAGAGTGCAGTGCGAAACAAGAAATGCTGCTGGTCATCTACTACACCCTGGTCTCCTTGCAGTCGTATTGATGGATGGAGCAACGCTATCTACTACACCCTGGTCTCCTTGCAGTCGTATTGATGGATGGAGCAACGCTATCCACTGCACCCTGGTCTCCTTGCAGTCGTATGGATGGATGGAGCAACGCTATCTCCTGCACCCTGGTCTCCTTGCAGTCGTATTGATGGATGGAGCAACGCTATCCACTGCACCCTGGTCTCCTTGCAGTCGTATGGATGGATGGAGCAACGCTATCTCCTGCACCCTGGGCTCCTTGCAGTCGTATTGATGGATGGAGCAACGCTATCCACTGCACCCTGGTCTCCTTGCAGTCGTATGGATGGATGGAGCAACGCTATCTACTGCACCCTGGTCTCCTTGCAGTCGTATGGATGGATGGAGCAACGCTATCCACTGTACCCTGGTCTCCTTGCAGTCGTATGGATGGATGGAGCAATGCTATCCACTGCACCCTGGTCTCCTTGCAGTCGTATGGATGGATGGAGCAACGCTATCCACTGCACCCTGGTCTCCTTGCAGTCGTATTGATGGATGGAGCAATGCTATCTACTACAGCCTGGTCTCCTTGCAGTCGTCTTGATGGATGGAGCAACGCTATCTACTACACCCTGGTCTCCTTGCAGTCGTATTGATGGATGGAGCAATGCTATCTACTACACCCTGGTCTCCTTGCAGTCGTATGGATGGATGGAGCAACGCTATCTACTACACCCTGGTCTCCTTGCAGTCGTATGGATGGATGGAGCAACGCTATCTACTACAGCCTGGTCTCCTTGCAGTCGTATCGATGGATGGAGCAACGCTATCTCCTGCACCCTGGTCTCCTTGCAGTCGTATTGATGGATGGAGCAACGCTATCTACTACACCCAGGTCTCCTTGCAGTCGTATTGATGGATGGAGCAACGCTATCTACTACACCCTGGTCTCCTTGCAGTCGTATTGATGGATGGAGCAACGCTATCTACTACACCCTGGTCTCCTTGCAGTCGTATGGATGGATGGAGCAACGCTATCTACTACACCCTGGTCTCCTTGCAGTCGTATTGATGGATGGAGCAACGCTTTCTCAATTTAAACAAAATACTGCCTACTACTCATGTCTTTGTCATCGTCTCAATACTTGTTATTATTTTATTAGTTTCAGTAAGGGTCGGGGGCAACCAGGACAGTGGATAGGCCGAGGCAAGCGAGTAAATCATTCGTGCTCCCCAAGGCCACGGAGTAAAACTTTTACGTCACTAGGATGAGGGTCAACCCTTTCTTGTAGGGTGTCATCCATTGCACTGATCTGTTCTCCAGTGGCGTCACTAGGATTAGGGTCAACCCCTTCTGGTTAGGTGTCATCCATTGCACTAATCAGTTTTTCAGTAGCGTCACTAGGATTATTGTCACCCCCCTTAGGAAGGTTGTCATCCATTGCACTTATCTTTCCCTTAGTGACGTTACTAGGATTAGTATCAACCCCTTAAGGCAAGGGTGTCATCTACTGCGTTCCGCACTCTGGCAGCCTCCTAGTGACGTTACTGCACTCGCCAATCCACTCGTCCATTTATTATCCATCCACCCATCTTGGATTTCTTCTCATTCCATATCTAATGTTAACCTGATGCTAGTGTTCCTTTAACTGTGGCTAGAGGAATAATATGTTCCTTGAGTTTACCTTTGAGTTTTATGTAGAGTGATCTGAGAGCCAATTTTGCCAGGCTTCCTGTACCTGACGTCATCTTTGATAACGACCAGCTGTGTGCAGTTAATAGTGCCCGTGTACATAGGGGGGCTCTGAAACAAAGTTACAAGTAGGTTTCAGTGACGTCACAGGTTTTATGAAGTTGTTGCTCCATTTAAAGCAGTGCTTCTCAAAGTGTTAGAATAGCAACCCCAAGTTGTTGGCTGGTTGAAGGGTTTAACAAGATAGATAAGGGGCATTAACGTGTGCTCCCGTCCCTGTCCAAATGTGCATACATTCTACTCATTCGTTATACTCAATGTATTCAGCTGTTCAAATGTGCATACATTCTACTCATTCGTTATACTCAATGTATTCAGCTGTCCAAATGTGCATACATTCTACTCATTCGTTATACTCAATGTATTCAGCTGTCCAAATGTGCATACATTCTACTCATTCGTTATACTCAATGTATTCAGCTGTCCAAATGTGCATACATTCTACTCATTCGTTATACTCAATGTATTCAGCTGTCCAAATGTGCCTACATTCTACTCATTCGTTATACTCAATGTATTCAGCTGTCCAAATGTGCATACATTCTACTCATTCGTTATACTCAATGTATTCAGCTGTCCAAATGTGCATACATTCTACTCATTCGTTATACTCAATGTATTCAGCTGTCCAAATGTGCCTACATTCTACTCATTCGTTATACTCAATGTATTCAGCTGTCCAAATGTGCATACATTCTACTCATTCGTTATACTCAATGTATTCAGCTGTCCAAATGTGCATACATTCTACTCATTCGTTATACTCAATGTATTCAGCTGTCCAAATGTGCCTACATTCTACTCATTCGTTATACTCAATGTATTCAGCTGTCCAAATGTGCATACATTCTACTCATTCGTTATACTCAATGTATTCAGCTGTCCAAATGTGCATACATTCTACTCATTCGTTATACTCAATGTATTCAGCTGTCCAAATGTGCATACATTCTACTCATTCGTTATACTCAATGTATTCAG